>CM027122.1:31998916-32088400 GCA_015476505.1 Urochloa ruziziensis
GAGTTGCATCTTTGCAGGGGGAGTGCTTTGAGTGTCCTGAAAAGTGAGTTGGAGGTTTTGAAGTTTGTGATTTGTGCTTTGTGCTTTTGCTCTTTTGCCGATGGTGTTGAGCCCTTTCGCTTCTTCTTGAAGGGTCGGCGTTTCTGGAGCTTTCTCTTGCAGAGTGACTTTGTTCTCGGCTTGTTCTTGCTTTTAGTCACTTGCTTGAGTCTTGTTTTCGATTTCTTTTATATTTTCTTCATATCATTTGTTACTATGTGTGTGTTGTCAATGCACTCATCAAGGGGGAGATTGAGGACCCGGTGTGTCCGAGGACCGGTGGATGGTCGCTTCCTGGTGTGATGAGTGATTGACAACGTGGTGTGGATTGACGTTTCCCTTGGCTCAAGTATTGCAGGTGTAGAATGCGGCTTGGTTGCATTGGTGCAGGTGAAGAACAGGCGCGAAAGGTCTTAGCCATGGCGGCCTCCGAGGAGCGGAGAGACAAGTAGGCTTGGTTCGAGGGACCCGGTGGCCGGTGGATCAAGTGCGGTTCACATGCTGGCAAGAACGAGCAAGGGGACGTGGTTCCGGTGCGAGGTAGCGGCTCACAACCGAAGCTCGTACGCGGACGAGAAGCCGGCGCAAGGTGGCGGCTAACAACCGAAGTTTGCACGCGGGGTTTGGTGATTTGGCCACAAAATCATCAGTGGACGGTTTCCCTTGGTTTGGGCCTCAAAACCAAGGACCGAGGACTCGACGAGGCGAATTTGGGCAGCTGGGCCAGAGTGGCTGCCAGGGGCGGTTTAACCGCCCCCCAGGGGCGGTTTAACCGCCTCCCCCTGGGCCGGCCCAAAAATGGTGTCGAGGAGCTTCGATCCGGAGGACACGCGGCGTGACTGCAAGGCTTGCGTCGGAGGGAAGCTAGCTTGCAGTGGAAGGTGCCCGAGCCGGAAAATATCTGAAGATCGAATGTCAAATTTGCCCCTGAGGGGTATGTATCACTTAGGGGTAGTTTAGTCTTTAGAGCACCACCACTTGGACTACTAATAGCCCCTCCCAGGGCTGGTGGCTGCTATCTCTTCTAGTTATCCTTTTAGTTTTTCCTTTGGACTAGTTTTCCCTTCATCCCCCACACCTAGAACTACTTCGAATCTTTTCTAGTTTGTATAGGTGAATTCATGGTTATGTGATGGAGTTTGTGCTGCTCATCTTTGTGCCATGATTTGATTTCCCTAGTGATGAGTCCGGCCCAGGCAAGGATTGGATTATGGCAAGCCCGATGCACCGATTACGCAGTTTAGCATCGCACACCAGGTTAGACGACCCTCACGATCCGACTACGACGAGCAAGCCCGAAGCGCCAATGCAATCGCTGAACCGCAACTCTGGTGGCCCCCTTGGGGAAAGGCCCAATCACCCCAAAAGACTAGTCCGATAGGGGAAGGGTGGCTCTCCCTTTTGAGGTGGCTTCCTCCTCCCAAGCTAAGCAAGGTGGGATTATTCAGAGGCTCACACGGTCGCCGCCCGACTACAACTCGGCCACTTGGCCCATCTTTTTCTATTTTCGGGGGTATTTTCGAAGCTATTTTTGGGGGATTTTTGTTCTTCTCTTTCTAGGGCGTTTTCTCTCGGATTTCTTTGGGGGATTCAAGTATGAGTGCCTTGTGCCTATTTTACTGGTGATCCTTTGCCCCCAAACGTCGAGAATCGCTTTGGATTTGAGATTTTCGGGATGAATTCGAGGTCATGGTGTTCTTCGCGAGATCTGAGATTCCAGGAGTTGTACTGAGTTAGAGGCCGAGATCTTTTGGGAAAACACTCCACTAGAGGTCTAGATCATCTGACCAAAATCTCGCCTCAAGAGCTCAAGCGGTTTGGGAGATCCACTTTTGGTTTGACTTTTTCCCGAGCTTCCCAGGCCAGGGCGGTTTAACCGCCCCCCTGACCCAGTTTAACCGCCCCCCTGGGGTGTGTTCGATCGAGTCTTGTTTCGGGCCGTTTTGCGTTCGTTTCGATCGATTCGAGTTCCGCTGCGTATTTCTTGTTCCTAGGGTCAGTAGCTTGACAGTGGCTACGTGATCTTGGCAAGATCGCTCTCGGAGGTTTCGGCGTTGGTTTGGGAAAATAGCCGGATCGGTTGGAAAGAATTTTTATCGGCTCCCATTCACTCCCCCCCTCTCTGGTCGCCGTTTCGGTCCTTCAATTAGTATACTCAGCCTTGCTTGTTGAAATGTTTTCAGGTAGTGCTCTTGAGGAGATGGTTGCAGGTCTTACCTGGCCAACCACCCTTCCTCCTGGCTGGACCGTCATGTGGGACGAGGATGCTTCCGAGTGATGTCACGACGGCTTCACGTGACGTCATTCCATTCGAATAAATTAGTTGTTTTCCGCTGCTTTCAAAACTCTGAGTAACCGTTACTTTATGCATTGAACTCGGTTTGTAATAAATTACCTCAAGTGAGACCTATTTAATACTTTTGGATTGTTGTAATCTCTGGGATCCATCTTCGAGTGGGTATTTGTACGACTTGTTTCGATCGAGGTAACTGTTCGTGGTTGCATCGGGCTCGACCCGACAGACTGTCAGATTATTCCGATTTAATTGCGTGATGACCAATGGAAGGTTAGCGCACTTAAGCTGGATTAATTTGAGCGGTTCTACCACAGCTGGTATCAGAGCGAAAAGTCGTGCACCATAGGTTCACACGGTCCCAACACACTTGTTTCGGAATAAAATTGGACCAACTAGTACTCTGTTAAAACTCGTTGGATCGCTAAGGATTAACTAGACCGTGAAGCCCTAGAGGGAATTTCGGGTTGTTTCAGGTGGCTTGCTAATTATGGTATAATTGACTAACCTGTCCAGCACACTTTGCCCACGTGTTTTATACGTGCGCTGGTTTCCGTGCCCCGCGTGCACGAAGGGTGATAGGATCTCCATTCCAAGGAACCTATCATTATGGTTGTGTATGAGTCACCACATGTTTTATATGTAAGCAAGGTCTCGATGGTATGGTTCTAATTCAGATGAGCCTATCATCCTGGTTGTTCGCCATGTTCGAGACATGTGCACGATGCCGCATCACGAGTTATGCGAAGGGTTGTGTGCTCTATTCAAAAGGAGCGTACGACCTAGACTAGATGCACTATCCATGCAGTGTTGAACGCATGGATACCGTTTTTATAAATGAACGGTAATGAATGGGGACGCTTCCGTGGCGTGTTGGCACGGAAGGTTCATGGTTTTCTTGCAGGTACACTGACTCCGTTCGATAGGGTTGCGATGGTCTGAGTAACGACTAGCTATTATAGGGAGAGATGTATATTGTGCCTCGCCACCGGCAACTAACTACGTACGCCAAGGCTTCTTGGTATTTGTGAGGACGTTTTTAGTTCATTTGCATCATGTTAATCACCTTAAAAATTGTTAAGTCAACTGGAGGCAAAAAGGAAATAAAAATCGTAAATCCCACAAACTTCTAGAAGTGTGTCAAAACTGTGTTTCTTGCTGGTCTGAATTTTTTCGGGTCATTAAAACACCTCAGATGGCTAGACACCTTAAACGAAAGTTGTTCATAATTTCATAAGCCAGCTTCTGTAAACATTTCAGAATTTTTGGATAAGTAAAACTGGAGTTATGATCAAAACAAGAGCTGTCTGTTTGCTGGAAAAATCTGGCAGACAGCAAGTTAAGAACTAAGTGTTTCACCCATCTTAAACTCAAAACCAAAGCAATCTCAGAATACCAAACTTGTGGTTAATAACCTTAAGAACGACCTGGTAAAATTTGAGAGCTTTTTGTTGGGTAGTTTCAGAGTTACGCTCGTTTTCCCACCGCTGTCCCGATCTCCTTTTTACTTCCGCACAGCTCTTACTCGGTTCCTTTGATTCCTCTTCTACAGATGCAGACGCGGCTTACTTTGTGTTTGGCGTGGACGGTTTTCTCCGCTCCGAGTGCCTCGCTTGGGAGGGTTTTCCCTCTATCTTGTGGGACGCTCTGAGCACCGCCACCCCTTTACTCGTGCCGCGAGTACCTTGAGGATGGTGTGCTTCGTTGCATCACCAGGGTTTACGTGCCACCACACCCTCACCACCCCGAGTGGCCTTTGTTCGACGTTGAGGTGATAGGCTACAGGTTGACTGACACCATGGAGATCGCTGCCCTGCGGGTGCTGAATGTCTTTTGTGACTTCCGCCCCGTAGAGGTGATGACTTCCCCACTTGGGTTGCTTCCTACCGCGCAGCCCGACGACCCGGCTTGGTTGGAGCGTCGAGCTCATGTGAGGGCAGTTGTAGAGTGGACTGGTGCTGTTTCTACCGCTGAGGGACTAGCGCGGTATGTGAACACGTTTTCCAGGCTTCTTACACTGCTTCAGGGAGGACTGGCTGACTCGGTTGAGTTCGGCATGGCTTCCTACCGGTCCTTCCGACAGCTTCAGTACGACTACACCACTCTTACCCTGGAGGCTGCCGACACAGACATGGCTATGGCCAACTTCTAGGCTCAGATTGGAGACTTGCTTGGACAGGTCACCGCCCTTCAGCAGGAGCGAGAGACTCACTTGGCACAGATGGCCGAGATGCAGGAGGAGCGTGCTACCCACCTAGGCTAGATCGAGGCGATGCAGGAGGAGATAGACTCGCTTCATAATGAGCGGGTTGGGCTCGTTGACCGTGTTGGAGAGCTAGAGGACGAGGTCCACGGCCTCCACCTTGACGTTGAGGACGCTCACCAGCACATAGGGATACTCCAGCAGCAGGTTCCTCTAGAGCAGGACGTAGAGATGGTAGATGAGGAGGAGGAGGAGCCTATGGAGATAGAGATAGACCCCGAGGAGGTTCCGGGCATATCCGGCACGGATACCCTTAGTGACTTACCACCTCTACCCACGACACCCGGTTCACCCGTCGAGAGTAAGGCTTCGGTCAACAACCTCGACGATTTCTAGATGATTGGCAGTGTTACTCCTTAGTGTAGCCTACTTTTGGACAGTGATGTAATAGGCTAGCTTCGAGTTAAGTATGTCTTTTGTGCAGCTTGACCATGATGTAACTTAGGGTAGGAGTTGACCCTAGAGTTGTCGCTTCGATATGGTTGTAACAGCTAAACTCTGCAGCTGATTGTGATTTGAATTTTTAATGCATGCATTTCTCATTTCTGGGCCAAATTATGAATACCAAAGTTGTGAGGAATTTCATATGGATGATGCTCGCAAAATTTCAGCCCTTTTGGTTAAAAATTGGGAGCCTCGGCCGTTCTGAAAACAGCAAAAACAGAGGGGTGAACTTCGAATTTTTCGCCCTAGCTAGAGTGCGAATCAGACCTGGAGCGTAACAAGAAAGTTGTAGCTCTCTAAATTATCTAGCTGCTGGCAAAAATTCATAATTTTTAGGCGTGTAACCTGGGAGATATAAGTTTTCTCCTCTGACAGCCTTGCTGATCAGGAAAACTCTGCGATGAATGTCTACTAATTTTGCACATGATTACCTTGTTTACCTGGTATACGAGTTTCAAGATCATGTGGCTGATGAGTAAATGATTTTTTGCAGATGGTTGACTCAACCCGCCGCACCAACTTCGCCGTCGGGCAAAACAGTGGCACCCAAGCAAACTAGCCACCGCTGCCGCAACCCCCGCAAAATCCGATGGAGGCGTTTTTCGTCACCCAAACCGAAATGATGCGGGAGATGCTAGATGTACAGCGACAGCTGATGCAGCAACGCCCAGGGGACACCATGATGCTCAGCCCCACGTTGCCCGCTATGAGCACTTCTTGAGCACCCAGCCGCCCACCTTCAGTGAAGCAGCTGACCCGCTCAACGCCGATGCATGGATTAGCTCTGTGGAGTCCAAGTTCTCCGTGCTCGCACTGCCATGCTCAGAGGAGAGCAAGGCCAAGTTTGCAGCCCAGCTACTCAGAGGACTCGCGCTCATCTAGTGGGAGCAGTACCTAGCTACCCTTCATGAGAACACTGTGGTGACTTGGGCAGATTTCAAGACCGCCTTCAGAGCTGACCATATTCCGGAGGGCATGATTGAGAGAAAGTTGAATGAGTTCTTGGCATTGACTTAAGGCACTAGGACTGTGTCACAGTATGCACACACCTTCAACAACCTGTGCCAATACGCCGGTACCCACGCTGACTCAGATCAAAAGAAAATGGACCGCTTCCGCAGAGGCCTCAGTGCCAAGCTCAAAGAACGCCTGAACCCTATTCGGACTGCTACCTACAACGAGCTAGTCAACCTGGCCATTACTCAAGAAGATGCCATTGCTGCCCTCAAGGCCGAGAAAAAGAGGAAGGCTCCTATGACTCAGGCTGCCCATCAAGTCAAAGGTTCCGAATTATTCACAACACTCCTACCTCCAATCCTCAGAGGCCAGGACAGCAGGGACGTTGGGTGATTCGGCCACCTCAGCAGGCACCGAATCATTTTCCCGCCCCGCAACAGCCCACGGCTCCCCGAGTGAATAACCAGGTTCCTGCTCGTCCCACTAATGGGAATGCCTATTACAAGTGCGGAAAGGTCAGACACTACATCCGAGACTGTCCCCAGAACCGGCAACAGAACCAAGGCAAGGGAAGGAAGCAACGGTGCAAGTCCGTCAAGGGAGGATCAACTTCACCACCCTTGCAGAACTACCCGAGGGAGCGCCAGTCATGACGGGTACTTTCTATGTCCACAATTACCCCGCTGTTATACTGTTTGATTCCGGTGCAACGCATAGCTTTATCAGCACAAGGTTTTGCACCAAGAGTGGACTAAATCTCACCCAAACCGCCACCCCCTACTTAATCACTACACCTGGTGGGAAGGTCTCGACCAATCAAAGGTCAAATCGAGTACCACTAGTTATGGGCAGCAAATTGTTTAAAACTGATCTTATTAGCATGGGATTGGATGGAATGGATATCATTTTGGGAATGGATTGGATGACTAAACACCGGGTCATACTTGATATTCCCGAGAGGGTAGTTGAGATTCACTCACCACTCTTAGGCCGCACGGATCTCTATCTGCCGCACAAAGTCTACACGAGCTCCCATATCCTTTCTCTGGCCGAACTTCGAATGGAGGATATTCCAGTGGTTTCCGAGTTCCCTGATGTCTTCCCAGAGGACTTGCCAGGCATGCCCCCTGACCGGGACATTGAGTTCGTTATTGAGCTGCACCCTGGTACCGCTCCAGTATCCAAGCGACCGTATAGGATGTCACCCATAGAGTTGGCAGAGTTAAAAATGCAATTGCAAGAGTTGCTTGAAAAAGGCTTTATCCGACCTAGCACCTCACCTTGGGGATGTTCAGCCCTCTTTGCTAAAAAGAAGGACAAAAGCTTGAGGTTATGCATGGACTATCGCCCTCTCAATGCAGTGACTGTCAAGAACAAATACCCCTTACCCCGCATTGACATTCTCTTCGATCAATTGGCTGGTGCGAAAGTCTTCTCTAAAATTGATCTCCGTTCTGGGTACCATCAAATCAAGATCCGCCCTTGCGACATTCCTAAAACCGCCTTCTCTACTAGGTATGGTTTGTATGAGTATCTGGTCATGTCTTTTGGACTCACCAACGCACCTGCTTACTTTATGTATCTCATGAATTCGGTCTTCATGCCCTATCTTGACAAGTTTGTCGTGGTCTTCATCGACGATATTCTGATCTACTCCAAAAATGAAAAAGAACATGTTGAGCATCTTCGCATTGTTCTACAAACACTTAGAGATCATCAGCTCTACGCCAAGTTCTCGAAATGCGAATTCTGGCTCCATAGTGTCAAGTTTCTCGGGCACACAATTTCTGATGAAGGCATTTCAGTGGATCCCGGAAAGGTACAAGAGGTCATGGATTGGGAAACTCCCGCGTCTGTTCACCAGATCCGTAGTTTCCTTGGACTAGCAGGGTACTAACGTCGCTTTATTCCTGACTTCTCCAAGATAGCTAAGCCTATGACTGAACTACTCAAGAAGGGAGCTAAGTTCAAGTGGACGGAGAAATGTGAAGAAGCTTTTCACACTTTGAGACGACTACTTACTTCGGCCCCCGTTCTGGCACAGCCTGACAACACGAAGCCTTATGACATCTACTGCGATGCTTCAGGCACCGGGTTAGGATGTGTTCTTATGCAGGATAATCGGGTCATTGCTTATGCTTCCCGAGCCCTTCGCCCAAATGAGCTGAATTACCCTACTCACGATCTCGAATTAGCAGCCGTGATCCATGCTCTAAAACTTTGGAGACACCACCTAATGGGAGCACAATGTAAAGTGTACACCAATCACAAAAGTCTCAAGTACATCCTTACGCAGTCAGATCTGAATATGAGGCAACGTAGATGGTTGGAGTTGGTCAAAGATTATGACTTGGAAATACTTTATCATCCGGGAAAAGTCAACGTTGTAGCCGATGCGTTGAGTCGGAAGGCACATTGCAACTGTCTCACCGCAGACACCTATAACCAGACCCTATGTGCTGAGATGGGGAAGCTTAGCTTGGAGATTGTTCCTCACGGCTCACTCAATAACATTTCCTTAGAACCAACTCTCTACGACAAGATTGCTGCCGCTCAATCTCAGGATAAATGCATTGGGATCATTAAAGAAAGGCTTTCTGCAGGAGATGAGAAGTATTGTTGTTTCAGATTAGATCAGAAAGAGGTCGTACATTTTGGGGAACGTCTAGTAGTACCTAAAAATCCGGAACTCCGAAAGGAAATTTTAGATGAGGCTCACCTCTCTAAATTTTCCATTCACCCAGGGAGCAGCAAAATGTACCAAGATTTGAAACAAAACTTCTGGTGGACAAGGATGAAGAGAGACGTTGCTAAGTATGTCTCAGAGCGCGACACGTGCCAGCGGGTTAAGGCTGGTCATCTCCAGGTGGCTGGGACATTACAACCTCTTCCGATACCCTCTTGGAAGTGGGACGACATAAGCATGGATTTTATCGTTGGATTACCACTTACCTCTCAAAAACATGATTCCATCTGGGTCATCGTGGACCGACTCACGAAAACTGCCCATTTCATTCCGGTACGCACTACTTACCGTGCCGACCAATATGCCGATATCTACTTCGAGCAAATCCTTCGTTTGCACGGAACCCCCAAGACCATCATATCAGATAGGGGTCCTCAGTTTATGTCTCGATTTTGGCAAAGGTTGCAAGACTCCTTGGGAACCAAATTAATCCATAGTTCTGCATATCACCCCAAGACGGATGGTCAGACTGAGCGAGTAAATCAAATAGTCGAAGACATGTTGAGAGCTTGTGTCATACACTATGATAAGAATTGGGATAAGTGTTTGCCACTCGCTGAGTTTTCTTACAATAATAGCTACCAAGGCAACTTGAAGATGGCACCGTTTGAGGCACTTTATGGCAGAAGATGTCGAACTCCGTTGAGCTGGTCGCAGTCAGGTGAGAGACAAATCTTTGGAACCGACCTAGTGGCAGAGGCCGAGGAGAAGGTGAAGGTAATACAGGCCAACCTTAAAGCAGCTCAGTCTAGACAGAAAAGTTACTTTGACAAGAGAAAGAAACCCCTACAGTTCTTCATCGGAGATCACGTTTATCTTCGAGTTTCACCCACCAAGGGGGGTACAAAGGTTCGGAGTAAAAGGAAAATTGGCACCTCGTTACATTGGACCCTATGAAATCATAGAAGTCTGTGGACCGGTAGCATACCGCAACTCCCCGAGAGGCTGTCAGCTGTCCACAATGTTTTCCATGTATCCCAACTTAAGAAGTGTGTTCGAGTCCCCGAGGTTGAGATTTTCGATCAAGACTTGGCATGGGTGGAACCCGACCTGGCTCTCGTGGAACACCCTCTCCGAATTCTCGACCGCAAGGAAAGAGGGACAAGAAGGAAGATCATTAAAATGTACAAGATACAGTGGAATCATCACACAGAGGAAGAGGCCACATGAGAAACGGAGAGTTATCTGAACACCAAGTTTCCGGGTTTCCTTCTACTACATGATCGTAAGCCTTCTTACACACACTAGTTCTTTCTACACTCGAATCTTGGGTCGAGATTCTGTTTAAGGGGGGTAGGCTGTGACAATCTAGGTGTTTAGTTAACTTAATCACTTGCTTAACCACTTGTCCTAAGTTAATTAAGAGTACCTTGGCCCCACCTAGATTTTCACTTAAGAGAAGTTCACCCAAAACCCTTTTGATCTCGGTGAACTTTTGACCTTTGCTGGTTGGCATGACTTGATTTCAAAATTTCTTTTAAGAACTAAAAAATGTGCCAATATGAAAGTTGTTCATCTTTTTATGGGACACAACTTTGTCAATATGGCCCTAGAGAGTTTTTGAGTGCTTCAGCCCCAAAAACTCAGTCAAAGGCAGCCAAACCCAAAAGTTCACGGTCGGCCGACACCGAAGTTCATCGGTTCTTCTCCTCAGTTTTCCCTCGAATCCATACACTTTTTGATAGGTTAACCTTTGCAAAAGTTGTAGCTGGTAACCTGGGACACAACTTTGCTTTTTGGAGATTTTGAACTTCAGTTCAAAATTTCAGAGAAATTTGGGTTTGAATGGACGCCCGGCATGTGTTCGACGTAATGCCGGTGCTCACCGGCGCCGCGCGTTACAACGCCCGACCGCGCCGCCACGCGGCAGCCGGCCTCTGACATGGACGCCGAGGTCGTGCCCGTGTCTTAATTGCGCCACACCTGTCCCCCGTTGTCTGCCCGGCAAAGCCGCCTTGTCCCCCCGTGCCGTTCCGACCGGACGCGACGGGCGTTCCGCGCGCGCCACGTGGCCGCCGTCGACCCGCCGGCGAGCCGCTGCGCCGCTGCCCCGACCAAGACCGGCGATAGGTCGCCGTGAACACTAGCCCCTCACCAACCCGCGCAGGAACCCTCCCCGACCGGCCACCGACCGCTCCGCCCAGTGCCGCCCCGCCGCGACAGGCCGCCGACCGGCGTGCCCTGTCCGCCGTGGCTGCCCAGCCCAGCAGCGCGCCGCCCGAACCTCCGCGTGGCTGCTTCGCCGCTCCAAGCCGCTGTCCGAGCCTCGCCTCGACCGCCTATAAAAGCCCCCGCACCCCCCTGCACGCGAGCCCCCTCCGCCGCTCGCCATTGCCGCCTCCAGGCTGCCGCCGCCGCTCTCCGCCGTGCGTGCTGCTCCGCTGCCTCCCAACGCCACCAGTGCTCGCCCACGCCCTCGCTCCAGCTCCCCAGAGCCCCAGCTGCCCCTCTCCGCCACCGCCATCGCCGGCATTGGGAGACAGAGCCGCCGCCGCGCCGCTCCGCCGCCCGCCGCCGTCGCTCCACCTCCGGCCGAGCTCTCTGCACCGGATCGACTCGAGGTGAGGCGGTGAGCAACACTACATGTTCTCGTTGAGCCCCGTGGCCCCACATGCCGGAATCCGGCCAAACCACCGCCGGCCATGGCCCAGGGACCACATTGCAAAGCCACAAATCTTTCCAGGGGCCTTAGCGCAAGTTTCCAGGGGCTAATCTGTAAATAGATTGTTCAGATCTAGGATTCAAATCCTGAAAATTTAAAAATCGGTTAAAAATCGTTAAAAAATCAGAAAAATGCAAACCCAATTTTGTTGTACTCCAGGTGCTGTGCTCTACCTTTCCTAGAAAGCATAATAGGTGTTTCCTGCTTCGTTTTTGAAATAGATTCAAATCTGTTCAAACTCTAATTTGTGCACAGTTTGAAATCTATTGACCACTTTTGTGCTGGTTTTTGGATATGTTGTAGCTGGTGAAGTATCTAAGCTGCTGTGAAAATTTGGCACAAAGTTACACGCTGGAAATTGAGTTATTAATGGTTTAGGCTGGCAGTGCACGTTTGGTTCAACATTTTTAGTAATTAATCTGTGAAGCTTCTGAGTTCAATCTTTTTGACAGGAGTCCTGTGGTAACTAGATGCCTGTCTGGTAAAAATTAGAGCTTAGTTTGAGCAGGCTAGCTTGCACTTTAATTCATACCAGTTTAAACTTGGTAAATTCAAACAGCAGGATCTTTTGATCTTTTGAAGCTATCCTTTGGCATGTGAGCTTGTTTAGGCTAGAATGGGCTCTGGTAAAATTCTAAGGACCTTTTGATGATAGTGTGATTTCTTAGGATTTATTCTTGATGATAGTGTGCTGTTCTTGTTTATTTTGTTGTGGTAAATGTATGCATGATCTTGACTTAATTTTTGGTCAGCAAATCAAGTAACCACAAAGAGCATGCAGTAATTTTCTCACATTATAATAGTGAACCAAACTGCCAGAATAATTTATGAAAGTTTCATTACTAAAAAGGGGTTAAATAGGAATAAGTCATTTCTTAAAATGGTTAAATAAACTAAAACATCACACACACACCCTTGCTGTTTTGTGGTGAAATCAAAGATAAATAATATATGTGTACACAATCACCATCAACAAACCCCAAGTACTCTAATGAGTAATTGCAACCTTTGTTAAAGAAATGGAAGATCAGACAAATTTGTCCAGATGAATGTGTCACTAAATGCACCCCGAGTTCGTCATTGTGCAACTATGATGACTCGACATAAGATCATATTCTTATTTGCATATGCATTCGTGTAGAACCAGCCCTCGCTGACGGAGACTACGAACTGGTCCCCGCTGAAGGAGAAGGCCAAGCTGAAGGTGAGTTGAACGCCGTCCATGTCGAGCAAGACCCGAACGTTGCTGCCGAGGACTCCCAAGCTAACACTGTGCCCGAAGGCAAGCCCCGGAGCATGGCCCATGTTCTGAGTATATGCAACTATGTTTGTTAAGTTTGCTTGTGCATTTACGTTCAGGAGTTGAATTGAAACCCTAGTTGTATGATCCTAGGTACCTATGCTATGCAATACTAGTATGATAGGTCGATAGTTGCGACCCGGTGAAAGTCGAGTGATTTCCTGTCACTCGCGAGATATAGGAATCAACTGCTTTACTTATGTTGGAATCATAAGGAGGACGGGTGGGGATTTTTGTCATGTAGATGCCCCGTCCGTGTATGCTAATGTTGGTTAAGGCCGAATGGTGTGGTACCGACGGTTAAGTTTTTGAATGTACTAAGCACTTGTCGATTCTATGGGGTCGGTAAGTTTAGTACCTACATGACTTTAGGGTGCAGACTTTTTCCTGCTCCTTCCGGGAACTTCTTCCCCATGCCTCGAACATGTGGGTACGAGGGGCTTAAGTGTTGGTTCGGCCGGCCTTAGACCTCGTATGCCAGGGGGAGTTTGGTCCTGTACGCGACTGGGGGATTGATGGGAACTACCTGGTAGCGCTAGCCTTTGGCTGAGTGCGATGATCCGAGTGCTTAGGTCCACCTTGCAAGGTTAAAAATCGGTTCGAACTGTCTGTTTCTCGCAGCAAATGAGACTACTTAACCCCGCTGCTACATTGAGTAAGAAGTGGAACATGATGATGGAAAGAAACTTGATGCTTGCTTAATTGCTTGCTCCACTTGCTTGGTTAGTACAGGTTGCTTACCTAGAATGGTTAACTTTAACTAGAACTTGCTGCTAAAATATTGAAAGTAAGGATCCACTATTAGTCGCTCTTTGGCAAAACAAACCCACCAGCCAAAAGCCTTGCATGTCTAGAAGTTGGTGATGTAGCTGTCACCCGACGGTTAAGTCTTGCTGAGTATTAGTATACTCAGTCCTTGCTTGTTGAAATGTTTTCAGGTAGTGCTCTTGAGGAGATGGTTGCAGGTCTTACCTGGCCAACCACCCTTCCTCCTGGCTGGACCGTCATGTGGGACGAGGATGCTTCCGAGTGATGTCACGACGGCTTCACGTGACGTCATTCCATTCGAATAAATTAGTTGTTTTCCGCTGCTTTCAAAACTCTGAATAACCGTTACTTTATGCATTGAACTCGGTTTGTAATAAATTACCTCAAGTGGGACCTATTTAATACTTGTGGATTGTTGTAATCTCTGGAATCTACCTTCGAGTGGGTATTTGTACGACTTGTTTCGATCGAGGTAACTGTTCGTGGTTGCATCGGGCTCGACCCGACAGACTGTCAGATTACTTCCGATTTAATTGCGTGACGACCAATAGAAGGTTAGCGCACTTAAGCCGGATTAATTTGAGCGGTTCTGCCACAATTTTCTTGTGATTTTGTTTGTTGTGATTAGAATGGATAAATCTAAGATTCTCTTTGATATTAACCTTATGAAAGCTGCCGGGCTCGGCGGCCCGTCAGGTGGTCCACGTAAGTAAGCAGCAAGGTTCGCGATTGCTGTTCCGCTATTCCAATTTTACACCGTTCGATTTAGATTTTACAGCTGTTATTGTTGGTCGCTGTAAAATATCTCTTGACTTCTCTTGAAACATCGAGCGCTGCCGCTCCGCCTCCCGACGGAAGAAAAAAAAAACGTCGCCGCCCCCTTCCTCACTGGAAAAAAACGCCGCCCCGCCTCCGCTCCTTCGCCATCGCCGGCGCTGACGCGGACGCCGTTCGTAGCGTTGTCGAGCCATGGTGGTCTCTTGGGGGTCGCGACACAGCACCTAACCTGGTTGTTTCCCTCTCCCAGCACCTAACCTAGCTGCTTCCCTCTCCGTGTGATATGCCATCGTGTGCCTCCCCTCCAGATTCCATTCGCCCAGACACGCCTCCCCTTCCGGCAACTGCCGCGGCCTCCACTCCCGTGGTGGAGCGCAGGCACGACAGCACTGCAGGTGCCATGGCTGCCTTTGTCCTCTTCCCTCGTTGTTGGTTCTAAGCAAATGTTGCTAAAGGGGATATTTTCTTGTGATTTTGTTTGTCGTGATTAGAGAATGGATAAATCTAAGATTCTCTTTGCTATTTGTGCTGAATTTAGAACCTTATTTTTTATTCTCTGTACTTGGATCAACATTTGCCTCATGCACCGAATTAATGCTTGTTTCCTCCTATATGTGCAAGTTATACCCAATGTGTGAGAGCTGTGACATTTTGTATGTTTTCCTTCTTATAATATGTTTTGTTCTCTTCTGTCTTTGGATATTAAATAAATAGGTCTATGTACTATATTTTGTGAATTAAGCAGAAAGCACTTCAAAATAATTGTCAATATTATATGTCGTGACTTGCTTGTTGCAGCAATGTTTCATAACAAGTATATGAATAGAAAGGCAAGCCTTTACTTTTATGCTCCCATATTTTTAGATTTTAATAAAGGGAAAGTGTGCTACCTGCTATGGCACTGCAACAGGTAATACCTGCTAAATAAAAAAAAAGTCAATTCAAAACATGGATGAGGGTTAGTAATTAATCAGGTTATTTTCAGAAATTCTACTATATGAATGACCTTCAGTTTTGTTTTGTTTTGTGCAATAACCTGGAGTCTTCTAGCAGACGATCTGAAATTTATTTGATAACACTTTTCTTTCGAGTTCTCAAAGAATTTACGGTTCCATCACCTTAATCAAGTGGAGAATTCCCTTTATATTGTTAACCATGCATTGTAATTGCTTGGGTGGATCTGCTCAGTGTTAAATTGTTAATATATTTTTAGTGAAGTGGGATGTTGAAATTTAAGTAGCCTATATGTCTGTGGCCCTTTGGTCGAAATCCCAATAGTGATAAGTCAGAAAACTAAGGTCTAACAGTACACAGAAAAATGTATGTGACTGTAGCTATCTCTAGCATGTTCCAGCTATACGTATCTATGTTTCCACATGGAAAAAGAAGGGGTCATTTGAATCAATGTCAATTCATGGAGACTATGCAGCTATCTCTAGCATGTTCCACTTATTGGTATTTATGGAGTCTTTCTATTGAAAAATAAGAGAACATCATTTGTAGTAGTTTATGAATATAAAATCTTGCCTTCATTTTCTCCATTATTTTCTCTTAACTCATATTTTAGTTGAGTTGATGGGCATTACCCTGGAGTCCTTTACGCTGGAGGGGTCATATGGCCTGAACTGATAGTTGACCTTTATATCTCCATTTTGTATTAGTAATTTACAATAGGATTTACTTATTCTTTTTAAGAAACATACAATTTTCTCTCATGTAGGATATATGTGGTTTGTAATATGATGATCCATTGCTAGGTCTTTCTCATAAAAACTCCTCTAATTCTCTAGCCATTCTTTTCCTCTTATGTTTGCAGTTTGAGGTTTCAGGATCATTGGGCAGCAGAGTGGATTCTTCATGTAAGTTCAGGCTCTGCCCTTCTATAAATATTCTTTGTAACTCACAAACATCTCAGGCTCTTCCCTTCCTCTAATGGCTTTTTCTTCATTGTCTCATGTAAGTACACATTGAAGACAGTAAATGTAAGACAACTCTGAATACTCTCTGGGTTTCTCGTTTTTTTCTCACAGGTCATGGCTGACGGTGATGAATGGAGAGCAATGACCTTTTTATAGTAAGTGCTTAACACTACCTCTCTGCAATATTCTATTTACCATTCCCTCTACGCCACGCATTGTAACCAGCCAAACACATTCCTTTTACTAATTATAAGAACTTTTTCTACATGCATTAAGATTCTGCAAAATAGATAGCAAAGTTGTAGCATGCAACTGATGCCTTGTTTATCTTACAGAGTGTGAATTTGAATGCCTTGCCTTCTCAAGGTAGATCTTTCTATATTGTAGGTATGCACAGAAAAACATGCCATGTTGCTTGGCTAATTCATCATTGTTGTCAACTGTCAAATGTCTTGAAACCTTATGCTCTATCTATTACTAAACCTTTTTTTACTGTCTATCAATTTTTATTTATACATCCTTCTCTGCTCTATTTTGAACTGTGCATGATCGACGCAATGTCACAAAGTTCGCTCACTACATTCTGAATTCTGAAGAACGGGCACATTCTATTATATTAGAGTATCTGGCCCATTTCTAGATAAAAATCTTTATGATATGTGATGTGCTGTGTTCATTTGATACCAGATTCGATGGAGGCTGTTTATCCATTACCTACATCTCCATCCTTTTTGTTATATAAAGTGATTTGGTGGCAAGGTTCATTTTGAAAAAAAAATGCTGGACGGCTTTCCAGATATGGATGTGCAAAGTTAGCCTTTAAGTTCAGATTCATCACATGATCATTTTAACTTTGGTAAATGATATCTACTTTTGAAACCTATTGGCAACACGTTGAATTTGTAGGAGCTTACCAGGTACGCTTCTATTCACCATGTAAAACATATGCATCATGGCTTCTTCTTCTTTTTGATAAGTGCTTCACAGCATGGCCTTCATCGGAGGCCTGTGCGGGACGGGCCGTGTTTCAGGGTTGCTGCGTGCTGTCAGTGCTACTGCTCTAACAACCAGGTATGACTGTATCTTCCTGTCCATTTGAATTATTTACCAGAGTATATAATTGCTGGGCTGCCATAAATCTTATGCATATATAAGTCAGGAATTCATTTGTGTGTACTCCGGTTATTTTTTTTGTGTGCATTGCCCTTTTAACTATTTTCTTACACTATACTACAAGATGGCTGACAGGGGGACTTCTTTTCCCTTTCTTTTTTCCCCTTCTTTTTCTTCTCTGTGCAGTTCTACCGAGTTTATTATGCAGTCAGTCAAACAAGGAGGAAACATACCACCAGATATAGCAGTTGTGGTTTTGCCACAAGTTTACTTTTACAGTCAAGCTAATCGATGACAGCTACCACATTCAAAAAAGAACATAGTTGGTTATCACCTGTCGTTGATTCTTATTTAGCAAAACCATTTCTTCTCAATTCTATACAACCTTAGCAAAACCTTTTCTTCTCAATCCAGTATTCCTCATATAGAAAAAGCATAATGTGACTAAAGCACTTTACATTCTTACTAACTGCAGGTCATCATTGGACAATACTAAATCACCTCCAGAAAAAATGCAATGCTTCTAGGAGATCTCACTCCCAGAAAACCAAGCATTGTATAAGAGATTACTCACTTATATTCAGAACCACTTGCTTATGTAGTGCTACATTGTGCAAATACATGGAATGCTTTTGTTTCCCATTAGATAAACTGCTTCTACCTATAGGATATTACAGGATGGCTGACAGACTAACCTCGTCTTCTTTTTTCCCTCTTTACTTCCCTTTTTTTCTCATTGCTTCTTTTGTTTGCTTCTCTTTTTTAAAATTATTCTGCTTCCTACATTTGACTTTTTTCACTTCTTCTATTTTGCTTAAATTATACCGCTTTATGTTTATTTGTATATACCCTCTTTGTTGCTGTTACCTTTTATGTGTTTCACACTTTCAATTTGAACCGTACTGAAGATTTTTTTTTATTTGTTGGATTATTTTGCCTTCATTCAGAGAGAGAGAAAAAAAGAGGAAAGGCCAGGGGTATCATGTTTGTGGTTGTCCTCCAAGACATAGCTATTCAATACTCCTTGCCCTACGAACCCAGTGTGTGAACTCGCTGCGGATGGTACTCTACTTTGTGGAATTGAAATAGTGTTACCATCAATGCTAACATTTTTTTGGTTCACTGCAAATTTTCTCTTGGGCATGTGCACAACATAATTCATTAATAGCATACGAACAGGCTGCTTTCTAAGCCGTTTGCTGCTTGCAGTCAATATGTGGATTCATGGTTATGGATTACAACTTTTAGGAATTACTTCGTTACTGAAAAACTGCACATAAATCTCTTGATATAGCATCAGGAATTGTACCTTTTTCTCAGTTGTAGTTTCAGCATCTCTACATCATGATTATTTTATGCTCTATGTTTTGTACAGTAGTTGCATCCATATAGATTGGATTGAAAACCACCACTAATTTCATTGCGCTGCAGACTCCATCCCGCTCAGCCATCGTTGTAACTTCAACTAATGAAGCGCCTCCTTTGTAATTTATGCCATGTGTATATTTTTGCAGCTAAATACTATATGAAACTGCCATCTTTACAAATTATTTTGCTTGTGTGTTCTATAGGGACCTTATGGACACACCAGGAAGTCAGAAACCCATCTACCGAGAAAATCGATTGGCCCCTGAAGACGAAGAGGTCAGCCAACAAACACATAAACAGAAAAAAAAATATCTGAACATGAATGAATTTTGTTACTATCATCTATAAATCATACAAATAGATTTCGTATGCTATGTTTCCTACACAAATTTTTCTCCAATATATCAATAAAGCCTTCTGTTCATTAATAGTTGTTTAGAAATCTGATCACGAACAACAAAAAAATGATAAACTGAAGAACACTGCTGATCCAGCCAAGGACACGACACCACAGCTAATGTCACTACGAATTTCCAAATTGCATATCTTCATATCACTAACCAGTACTTCTAACTCAGTCACAAGCTACTTGATCCTTTACTTTTTTTCACACACCTTGCAACTTGCATAGATCTTCTCCTGAACATAAGAAGACAGCTGATCAGAAAAGCACTGAATCGGAAGGATCTCGCTGGAAAACAAATGAGTAGGCTAGTTACTTCTATCCTTTTCCTCCACATCAAAGAGCTGAACCCATCGCTACTTCACGACATACATCCAATTCTTTACAGATTCAGTTCAAGTGGCTATCTCTTACTCCGTATGCGTTTGCTTTTGCCTATCAGGTGCCATATTTATGTATTGATGAAGCAGTTTTTCTGTGTCTCTCAGGACTATATTATAATGATATGACTACGTAGGAAGAAAATAATCTACCATAATGTCTACTGCTACTCTAACATGGAGACAATCATAACATCTCCATGTGTGTGTATGTATATGCATATATATTATGTGTGTGCTTATATGTGAAACCTTTTATATAAACTAGCATAAGGGCACGTGCCTTTAAAAAAATACTAAATTAATAATGTAGTCAACATGGACTCTTTATATTAGTCTATAGCGTTAGATCATCATAAAATCTGACGGTGTAAGAGTAATATAGTCAACTTCGGCTCTTTAGATTAATCCAGAGCGTCCGATTGTCATCATAAAATCTGACGGTGTTGAAGGGGTAAGAGTAACACGTAAAATTTGGTACAAAAATTTCGTCGTCCTTTATAGTATAGATATGTATCAACCATGTTCGCTTGCAACGTTACATTCTGTAATATATTCTGCGGTATATGTACATTTATAGTGTAATAAAATGCATTGTATTCATTATATAACCACTTCAGCACTCTTACATCATACACTTACAAATTCAGCCGCGCGCATGGGCGCGCGCAAATTACTAGTTTCCTCCTATATGTGCAGGTTATACCCAATGTGTGAGAGCTGCTGACATTTTGTATGTTTTCCTGCTTATAATATGTTTTGTTCTCTTCTGTCTTTGGATATTAAATAAATAGGTCTATGTACTATATTTTGTGAATTAAGCAGAAAGCAGTTCAAAATAATTGTCAATATTATATGTCGTGACTTGCTTGTTGCAGCAATGTTTCATAACAAGTATATGAATAGAAGTTACTAGTTTGTATTCAAATACAAGTACATCAGGCAAATGTTATCTATCCCTTCGGCCCATAAACGTGCAAACTGAAAGCCGGTTCGGCCCATTCGAAGATTTCAGCCCATCATCACCATCCTCACCTCCTCCCTCTTCCCGTCGCCGCCGTCGCCGGTTCCTTGAGGCCGCGGGGCTGGGGGTGTGGGCGGGAGCGGCCGGAGGTGAGGTCGCCGCCGTCTGCCAGCGGTGGTCGTCGCTGTCACAGGCCGCCGCCGTTGCGCTCTGCTACGGTTACGCGGTTACGGTTCGACGGGAAAGGGTGGGTTGTGGGCGGTGGTGGCCGGCGACGAGGTCGCTGCCAGCCCTAGGTGGTGGAGGCGGCAGAGCTTTATTACCCAGGGTTTTTCGCGGGCGGCGGTGGCCGGGATCTTCGGCGAGCCTTCGGCCTGTAGAGGGAGGACTTGGGGGTGGCAGCCGCGCCGCCGGGCGGGCAGGGCCAGACACCCGGTGGGCGGCGGCTGGCGCCGGGGGAGAGGGTGGGAGATACCTGGTCGGGTTTGGAAGGGCGAGGTAGGCGGGCGGCGATGGAAGGTTGGTGGGTGGCGGCGGCGGGGCAGCCGCCGGCCGAGGCGGTGGGGGAGGTGGCGGGGTCAGAGGAAGCCAGCGTCCGGAGGTTGAAGGCGACCGCGATGTCGAAGGGTCGGAGGTTGACGGCGACAGGCGCGTCGGCCGAACTACCGCAACGAGCTGGGCCGAAGTGGCACGTGGCCTTTGGTGATGGTACTACAAGAAAAAGGGGCTTCAGTACCGATCGGTAAGGTGCGTTTAGTACCGGTTGTGGAACCGGTACTAAACTTTCGAGACTAAAATGACAGTCATTTAGTAACGGTTCCACAACCGGTACTAAATCGCGCACTTTAGTACCGGCCGGTGGTACTAAACTGCGTGCCTACGGCCGCGTAGCGGGCACGCACCGGTACAAAAGTGTTTTTTTCTTTTCTCTTTTGTTTAATTTATTTCTAATGCGTATTCGTGTTGTATCTATTCTAATGCATATTCGTATCGTATCTATTCTAATGCGTATGCGTATAAGTAATATTACGTTACAATCATATATAATATACATATACTTAGTTAGCTCACTAAAAAGTATTACATATATATTCCACGTTTCCAGTGTTTGGATCAAAGAGAAACTAATTAGGCTAATTTTTCTTCTTCTTGTGAAACTCCTCGTCCTCCTCGTCCTTGTCTCGATCAGGGTCCATTGCACCAATGCTTATTCTCTGATCCGCATAAAATTCGCCGTTTGGATTCACGACCTCATCGAGCAGGAATCCCACAAGTTGTTCTTGAACTGCCTTGACTCATTCTGGTTCAATGTGATCTTTTGACATTTTCATAATCTATCAAGAAAAATCTTCGTTAGTCTTAGTAGCCAGATTTGCATAATGAAAATTTAATAAAATGGTAGGAAGTTTACGTACGTCAAATTCTCTTTGTCATTTGCTTTGGACCTACGAAACCGTGGATGAACTCGCATACGTAGTATCCACACAGGTTGTTTGCCTGTTCCTATCTCATACACTATATATACATATATGAACAATCGGTTATGTAATACACTCTCGATGTTTGAATAAATGAAATAAGACTACTATGATATTTTGAACGTACCGGAAAGGCAGTCCTCCATATAAGGTCGTCTAAATCTGATACTCCAACTTGTTTTTTAACAAAGCGTTTCCATGCTTTGTTAAGAATATCAACAAGTCTTTGATAATGTTTCATCGGCTTTCTCAAAGAGTCGAACACCATAATCTGGCCTCGATTAATCTCGATTACAAGGAGGATCTAGTGGAACCTGTACATATAAAGATGTAATTAATGAGCGTGTTAGATAGGGCTGGAAAATTTTTTGGTGAAAATAGGTAAGTGTCACATCAAACGAAATATACCATTTAGGACTAGTAAACGTATACTATTACTAAAACTAATTATGGATCTAGCATGCTCATCGCGGGACAAGTCTAATGATGGGTAATTAGACGGTAATTAATCAATAATTAGCGAACGGTTACTGTAGCGTTATTATTGCAAATCATGGATTAAGTAGGCTCATTTCCATCCATATAATGGATTATTTTTTTCGTCTACATTTAGTACTCCATACACATAAGATTCTATTTGATGTGATGGGTAAAAATTTTTCGAGGGGAAACTAAACACGCCCAATGTGTTCAATTTAGAACCTAACACGAATGAATATAGAAATAGTAAAATATGTTCAAGACTAACCCGAAGAGGTACGGGAAGAGTATCATGAACGTGTATGTTGCGCCATCAAGGCATTTAAGATATTTGTTGTTGTCCGATTGGAATACTTTTGAATATTTTCCACGTGTAAGATATCTGGATCCAAGAAGCCAATGCCATAGTATCCCTTCTTCCGGCAATGTTGATACTCCATCCTACATGATACACAATAACATATAGTTAGACAGGCTTCACAACTGAAGGTACAATATAGACATGTCATTAAATACTTACAGAATCCATGCACTCACGAGGGACTCGGAAATGGCATCTCGATAGTATACAAAATGGACATCTCCGAAATCAATCCACATATCACATGGCGCCCGATAGGGTGAATTTCTAATTCGTGCTGCGAACATGACCAATCCATTTGCAGATTCTCGCATGTACCACTCATGAAACTCAAACATTCTGGTCCCTAGGTGTGGTAGCAGCTCAGGCCATACAAGTGGTTCCTCCAATTCGAACGGTTTTCGATTGCATCCCTTGTGCAGTGGAATATGATCTTCACCTTGCAGTTGAGCTTTTGTTAGGTTGGTTTGCTTCACAACATCAAGCAATTGTTGTTCTTCCTCTGATAGCACAACAAGCGGAGGAATCAATTGCTTAGATTGTTGTCCTGGCTGAGCAATGCCTTTCAATGCACTGCTTTTGGACTGAGAGCTTTTCGACAACGACACACTTTTTCTATTATTGACTTTCTTGTATGACTTCATGATTGTGCGGTCGTAGTCTAATACCTTTGCTTTCACCACAGGTGTGGCCTATTTAATAAAGTGTCTTACGGCTACCGGGTCAACCGGTTCCTTCGACTTTGTCTTTCTCTTCTCCTTACAATTTTGAAAAAAATCATCAACTTCTTGGCTGACGGCCGCATGAGTTTCCTCAGTTGTTTCCTCATATGGGAGCTTCGAAGGCGGAGGCTTCTCTTTCTTCTGCATATGCAGCTTAGGAGCTGACGGCATTGGAGCCTTGGCATACCTCTTCTTCGGCTGAGGCTGAGGTGGACTCATGCTGGGGTCCCTTGTACCAGTTGGTGATAGCAGTTCGATGTCGTTGTCGGGACCTTGTGGAGATGATGGATCCATGCTTGGTTCCCTTGTAGTCGTTGCTGCAGCCGAATCTGTTGTTCCTGGCTTCATTCTGATGTCTCCCTTTGGTCAACAGATCCATGTATGCAACCCATCTCGCAGTTCCTCTCTACCCTCACCTGTAGGGATCGGGATCTCAAGGTCTTCAGCCCAATCACCAGCCAGTTGGTCAACCAAGACTCTAGAGTACCATTCGGGAATTGGAACACTGTGAAGTGTCTCTCTCGGGATCGGAACTTCAGCAACAACTTGAGCACATACCTTGAACTTCTTCTTGACAAGATAAAGAAGCTCATAATCTGTCCTCGTAGTGATGTCATCCATGGGGTATCTTTTATCAGTGCCTTCAGCGGCCTTGGCGGAAGCAATGCTGCTATGACGCTGAGATGCGGGACTGATCTCCAAATTCTCTCTACCTGCAGGAGCACTAGGTTGTCCGTGCCGTTGGCTATGTACTTCTGCCAGACGCTGATCTACTCTTTCTTTTATTTCTTCAGCTTTTCTATTTTCAACCTAAGCTAGCCTGTCTGCAAGCTCACACATTTGTTCTTGGATGGCTTTCTTGCTTCTGGAACGGCTTCGGTACGTATCTCGATCAGTGTGTTCCGGATTGCTAAGAGCATAAGTCAGCTTGTCCTTCTCTCGATCAGGCTTGAAAGATCCATCTTCCACTTTCTTCAGTGCTTCGTATAGCCTGTCGATCGCAGCGGCTATGGCATCGCTAGTGATAAACGCCCCATTTTCCACGTTTAGTCCGCCTCCATGAGCATAGAGTACCACCTCACTCGTAACGGCCACGAGAGTGTCTGCGGTACGATTCCTCATTGAATCAATTCATCTTCCATTTCGGAATCGCCTTCTCATAACCTCCTGGTCCTAGATGGTGAAATTGATTTTTTTTCAAGGCGTTTTCTCTGTTAGTTCTATTTCGCTTCTAGTAGTCTGCCGACAACTGATTCTGTAAGAATTCAACCCAAAATGGCCTTTGGTTCTGGTACTGCTTCTCAAAATCTGGTGTGAGATTCTTCTTGACAAAATTGGCTTTCAACTCCTTCTTAAATGACTAAAATTGGGTAGCCATCTTCCTCGTCGTCCAATCCTTGACTTTCTCTAATTTGTCTTCTTGAAATGTGAAGTGTGTAGTGATCTGCCTCCATAACATTTCCTTCTCTGACTCCAGGACTATTTGTCGAACTTGAATATTTGGATCGATGTTTTTAAATATCCTCAAAAGCTCGTACTTGATGGGAGATGTTTTCCATAACAAGATATCCATAGTGATTCACATAAGTCGTCTTAATCCCAGCGGGTTCCGTTGGTTCACCATCATCTTGCACTATTGTGACCAGGGTATGCTCGGTCATCTTTTTCTGGGAGCCTCGCTTCCGTTTTGGAGGCTTCGACCAGATGCCTGAAAATAAAACTATTAAATAAGAAAAAAATTAATTAATACAAAATTAATCCTGATGCCCGGTCAAAATCCTTATGTATACCTTGGTCTCATTGTCTTCGTCAAGACCAGTTTCTTCTTCTTGGTCGTCTCCATCATATCTGATAGAGCTGAAGTGCCCGATATTTCGGTTAGTGGGATAATTTCGATTCGGTCGAAGTAGACCCTCACGATCCGACTACGACGAGCGAACCCGAAGTGCCAATGCAATCGCTGAACCGACTCTCTGTGGTTGGTTACCGATCTTGTTGCAGCAAGATCAGCAACTTCCTGTACGCAATCGAAGAACGAACAAGAAAAAGAAGGCGAACAATCTTAATATCACTCGAAGGTGGAGTTCTGAATTACACGAGGATAGCACATATTTGTGCGTGTCGTATGTAGCTAAAGCTAGATGTAAAACAAAACTCAAGTCTGAAAATAAAAGAGAAGTCTATCTAAATAGGGGGCGCAGCCCCTAGGGTCGGCGTGGAGGGGGGAGTCACGCCGTGAGGGGGTGGGGGCGCACCCAAGGTGGGCCCCACCAGTCTAGGCGCCCCCACCAGGGGCTCCTGTTGGGCCAACTTCTATTCTTCTGGGCCTTCATTCTTTAGCAGTATGACAAAACTCAATTCTCATGCACGGGCCCAAGTAATTGGCCCAAGTGGAAGAGATGGCGCCTGGGCTTGTAGTAGAGGTGGCGCCTGGGCTTCTGGATGTGGCATCTGGTCTTCTGGTGCTACTGGTGTAGACGCACTCGTGTTGTAGTTGATGTCCTCATCATCCTCCCCTTCTTGAACTGAAGTTATCCTCGATGGCGGCTCCTCATCTTCTCCCGCATAGGGCTTCAAATCTGCAACATTAAAACTAGTCGAAACACCAAACACCGCAGGCAGGTCAAGGTGAGGACCCGGTGTGTCCGAGGACCGGCGGATGGTCGCTTCCTGGTGTGATGAGTGATTGACAACGTGGTGTGGATTGACGTTTCCCTTGGCTCAAGTATTGCAGGTGTAGAATGCGGCTTGATTGCATTGGTGCAGGTGAAGAACAGGCGTGAAAGGTCTTAGCCATGGCGGCCTCCGAGGAGCGGAGAGACAAGTAGGCTTGGTTCGAGGGACCCGATGGCCAGATGGATCGAGTGCGGTTCACATGGTGGCAAGAACGAGCAAGGGAACGTGGTTCCGGTGCGAGGCAGCGGCTCACGACCGAAGCTCATACGCGGACATGAAGCCGGTGCAAGGTGACGGCTCACAACCGAAGCTTGCACGCGGGGTTTGGTGGTTTGGCCAGAAGACCACCGGATGGACGGTTTCCCTTGGTTTGGGCTTCAAAACCAAGGCCGAGGACTCGACGTAGCGACGGCCCGGCCTGCCAGCCCGGGGCGGTCCAACCGCCCCCCAGGCGCGATGTGACCGGTCCCACCTGGGCAGGTCGCCCGTGAGCGTCGAGGAGCTTCGATCCGGAGGACACGTGGCGTGATCGCAAGGCTTGCGTCGGAGGGAAGCTAGCTTGCGGTGGAAGGTGTCCCAGCCGAAAAAATCTTCACGGAAAATGTCATATTCGCCCCTGAGGGGTATGTATCGCTTAGGGGTAGTTTAGTCTTTCGAGCACCACCATTTGGACTAGATAATAGACCCCCTAGGGGTGGTGGCTGTCATCTCTCTAGTTATTTTCATTTGGCTTGTTTAGTTTTCCCTTTCCCTTCATCCTCTCCACCTAGAACTATTTTGAATTATTCATAGTTTGTATAGGTGAATTCATGGTTGGTTGATTGAGCTTAATCTCTTTATCTTTGTGCCATGATTTGATTTCCCGAGCTCCTTTTCTTTTTCCCATTTCGGAGGTATTTTCGGAGCCATTTTTGGGGGATTTTCGTTCTTCACTTTCTAGCCCGTTTTCTCTCGGATTTCTTTGGGGGAATCACGCATGAGTGCCTTGTGCCTCTTTTCTTGGTGATCCCTTGCCCCCAAACGCCGGGAATCGGTTTAGATTTGAAGTTTTCGGGATGAACTCGTGGAGGGTGTGTTCTTCGCTAGATTTGAAATTCCTGGAGTTCTAGGGAGTTATAGGCCGAGATTTTTGGGGCATAGCCTCTCCTTGAGGTGTGTATCATCTACCCAAAGTTTCGTCTCAAGACTCCAAGCCGTTTGGGAGATCCGTTCTCGAGTTGACCTTTTTCCCGTGCTGCTTGGCAAGACCGGTGTGACCGGTCCTGGAGGTAGGTGTGACCGCCCCTGGGGAGTCAGACCGGTGTGACCGGTTTTGCATGTAGGTGTGACCGCCCCTGGCCGAGAGTTGCTGATTTGGGTTGATTTCGTTCGATTCTTGTTGGATTTGTTCGATTCGAGTTCTGCTGCGTTGATCATGTTCCTAGGGTCAGTAGCCTCACAGTAGCTACGTGATCTTGGTAAGGTCGGTCCATTGGATTTGGATTGAGTTGGGAGAAGCTGGATCTTGAGAGGAATTTTTATCGGCTCCCATTCACTCCCCCCCCCCTCTCTGGTCGCCTAATCGGTCCTTCAATTGGTATCAGAGCCGGTTACGGGTCTTTGCGACTCTAACCAGTCTAAGATCCAAAGATGGCGTCCCAAGATCAGGGTTCCGGGCCTCCGCACTTCGATGGGAAGAACTATCCGAATTGGGTCGCGCGTATGGGCACTTTCTTGCGAGGCAAAGGAAAGTTGTTGTGGGATGTGACCAAAGGATGAAAACTATGTCAATCCCACCAACTTAGGTGCCCAGGATGCAAAGGATAAGTTTGAAGGCAAACGCTAGAGCTGTTGACTACTTGTTCCGTGCTTTGTCTGCCGAGGAGTTTGAACGAGTTTTGGGCGAGGACCTAGCTAGCCAGATCTGGCAGAAGCTCAAGGTAGCCCACGGTGGTGATAGCCATGTGAAGGCTAGGCTTTTCTCGATGTATCGCAGAGAGTATGAGAATTTTGCTCATTTGCCTGGAGAGTCTGTTGATGCTTTGTTTAGCATTTCACTTTCATTGTCAACAACATGAAAGCCAACATTACCGTACTACCATACTCGGATCATGACAGAGCTATCAAGCTCTTGCAAGCACTTGATAGATCCGTGTGGGGTGCCAAGGTTGAGGCGATCATGGAGTCGGCAAACTATAAACTTTGTCTGTTGATGAGCTTTTCTCGAAGTTGAAGTCTTCTGAGGTTGACAGACAGCTGCTTGCCAAGGCTAAGAGTCCGACTGATCCCCATAGTCTGGCTCTAGTCCGTGGTTCTGGATATGGACATGCTAACACTATCAGACACTTTGCTTTGTCTTCTCTTGTGTCTCTTCCAGATGAAGAATATGAGGTGTTGAGCGAGGAGGATCTCGCGTTGCTCACGAGGAGGTTCGAGCGTATGTACCAGAACTGGAAGGGTTCGAGGCGTGCCGGGAGTACGTGCTACAGGTGTGGGAAGATGGGCCACTTCATCGCCGAGTGCCCCGAGGAGATCAAGAACGACTACAACCGCAAGTACCGCCCGCGAGACGACCACAAGCACCGTCCCAAGGACGAGTACCGCTCCAAGCACAGGAACACGGAAGAAAGAAGGTCGAAGAGCAAGCACGGTGGACACAAGAAGAACCGATCTCGAGCGATGGTGGCAGATGCGAGCGACATCGACACAAGCTCCACCAACACGTCGTCGAGCTCGAGCAGCGAAGATGAAGACCGCGGCCACCGCAAGGAGAAGAAGAACCTGAACCGCAACTTCAACGGCATCTCCTTCGCCGCCGTCGACTACTGCACCATGGCTCATGACTCTGTGAAGAGCAAGGACGACTCCGACTCCGACTCCGAGGATGAGGTATTGACCGATCCCACCTCTTTACGTAAGGAAATTGCTAGACTAGAGGAGTTGGTCGATAACCGTGATGATGTGCTTAGGAAGACCAACAAGGAGAAGAGAGAGTTTAGGTCTTTTCTAGGAGAGTCCAAGGATAGAGTGGCTGAGCTTGAGACCTTGCTTTCTGAGACTGGAAAGAAGGCGTTAGAGTTTGAGTCTTTGCTTTGCGAGTCTAGGGAGAGGGCAGCTAAGCTTGAGTCAGAGATCGCTGTGTTGAAAGATGCTCCTCTTGTGTCTGATGAAATTGAATGCTCATTCTGTGAAGTGCATCTTGCTGATCTGGTTGTTCTGAAGGAGAAACACATGACATGCGTAGATGAACTAGAAGGTGCTAGGGTTGAGCTTGCTGAGTTGAAGTCTAGATCATCTTTGCTAGGTGCTTGTATTCTCAGTTGCTTGAATCACGTACCATGATTAGTTCACTTGAAGCTCAATTGAAATCTCCTATTGCAAACTCTTGTTCTGCTTGTGATGTTGTTGCTTTGAAGAATGTTGAGCTAGAACAATGTGTTCATCGCTTGCAAGATGAGAATGATGAGTTGCGACAGTGTTTGGGTTGGTTGTCGGGTCGCGAGCCTCAGCTTAAGATGTTGATTGCTGGTTTTAAGAGAGCTGATGGTCGTGGTCTGGGTTCTGAGAAAGTTGGTGAGAGTAGTGGTGAGAAAGAGAGAACCTGAAAACTCCACCACAAACATTTCCACAAACCCACCGAAAGCCATTCTCAAGAACACCTTCACACCCAAACCCAACCACTTGCTAAACAAGCTTGACATCACTCCAGATCCTCCCAACTTTCCACCAAAAATAAACAACTTCTAGAGGAGAGTGACATTTGTGAAGAGTGGGGTTTACCAGCTGAGAGAGAAGCCACAGCCAAGAGAAACCCCAAAGCCAAAGCCAGTCCGCTTCCATTGTGAGCATTGTGGAAGGGATGGACACCTTGAGGAGTTTTGCTGGAGGAAGAAGAGGGAGGTGAGACGAGAGAAGGAGATGGGGAACAGGGACAGGTACTACTCTTCCATAGTGTGCCTGTGTCTCGTTCACCCTTGCCTAGAGGAGAGGCCTTTGTGCGCACAGTTCCTTTGTTTGGCAGTTGTGGTGTTCCAGCTAGTCGTGAGTTTGCTAGGCAGCCTCCGGTTCGTGGTCAGTTTGGTTCAGGGAGGTTCGACCGTAGCTTCGAGGTGAGGAGAGAGTCTAGGCCATGTTTTCCCCCGCGTGGTGCTAGAGGTCCGATGGTGACAGACGAGAGGGTTTCACGTGGTAGAGTTGATTTTGCTAACCCCTCTTTTGAGCAGATGGCCCGACACTGGTTTGACTCATTTTGTGCTAACCCCAGTGTCGAGTCATTCGCTCATTCTCATTCTCGCTTTTGATTGTGCAGGTGGGAGGCTTGGAGAACTTTTAGTTGATGGATTCTGGCTGTTCGAGACATATGACAGGTAATAGGAAGTGGTTCTCCAGTCTCACCCCGGTGGTGTCCAGGCAGTACATCACTTTCGGGGATAAGGGTAGAGGTAGAGTGTTGTCTGAGGATGCTATTCAGGTGAGTGACAATTTTATGTTGAAACGGGTTGCTCTTGTCAAGAATCTTGGTTTTAATTTGCTTTCAGTTTCTCAGCTTCTTGATGAGGGTTATGAGGTTCGGTTTAAGAGTGGTGATTCTCGAATTCTTGATTCTCGAGGTGACCTTGTGTGTATGATCATTCCCGAGGGACATATTTTTTGTGCTGATTTTTCTCGATCTTTTGGTCCTTCACGGTGTTTGATCGCTGGTACTTCTTCTGAACTTTGGAAGTGGCATAGGAGATTGGGTCATGTGAGTTTTGATTTACTCACACGCTTGAGTGCTCTTGACCTTATCCGAGGATTGCCCAAGCTCAAGTTCGAGAAAGATTTGGTTTGTGCACCTTGCAGGCATGGTAAAATGGTTGTTGTTTCCCATCCACCTTTGACAGATGTTATGACTGAGCGTCTGTTGGCACTCCTTAGCGTCACGTTTTAGCAACGCTCAAGAGCGCGTAGATATATGTCATTGTATGCAAAATTAATTCTGCAAGCGCACAGAATATATCTCGTTGTAGCACTTCACCGTGGGTGTAACCCCAGGGTATCGTATTTATATTTCCGCAGGGAAGCAGATGGTGGTTAAAGTGTATTGAAGAATGAAATGATATATCTTGCCAGAAATATCAAGCCACAAACCTAGGGGCACAAACTCTAAGTTTGGGTGGATAATGGTCAAGTTAATGACCGAATAGAAGGTCTGAAAGACCAGCGACACACGGAGCACCTATTTCTAAAGAAAAGGAAAGATGTTGGGAGAGACCGGACCTAGACTCTTTCTAACTCAGAGCAAAAGGCACTCTAGCCTTAGCCTAGACCCTAGCTTAGATACCGGGAACAGAGCTCGCTTCGACGGCTAGAACGGGAGAACCTCAGAACGGGGTGAGAGAGGGGGTTCTCTGGGCTCAGCACTACTGTTATGAATACACCCGAACGTGGTGGACTACGAAGGACGGACAGGGCTGTCACCACCTGCCGCCTACCACTGCTGTACCGTGGGGTGCAACACACTTCCTAGTTAATCAACAAGCCAGACACCACGTCTGCACTCGATGATTAAGATTTCTCTTGAGGCCTGTCAAGAGAAATCCCCGTCTTCCCTAAGGCGTCTTACGGCCCGGTCAAGGCGAGCAAACCCGCGAGATAAAACCCGGTAGAGCTAAACTAAACTCTACACTAAAACTAAAGGGGGAAAGGACTTTGCTCTAAAGAGAGCAAGATCTTTACTCTTAAAGAAGAGCAAGAGAGAAATATCAAAGATAACTTAAGCTCTGAAATAAGAAAGTAATTGTATAAATAAACTCTTCAAAAGAAGGAAAGGATACAAGAGCTTTACCAGAACTCCGAAGACTCCGAAGATCCGAGCTAAGCTCGACTCGACTCTACTCCCAACTCTAATCCTAATCTAAGAAATGAAAAAGGTACTAGAGCTCCCTTCAAGTAAAGACTTGAGATATGTGGTGTGTGTCTTCCCAAGGTGAATGAGCTTCCTTTTATAGTCTCCAGGGGGTGGATGTCAGCGTCATTAGCACGCCAAGGCTCTGCTTAAGCTTCACGCGAAGGAGGAGACGTGGCGGCCACAGAGGGAGGTCGGCCGGCCTGGGCTAGGCCGGCCGGCCTGGCCCTGGTGCCACTTGGCACCGTCCTCTGCAGGAACGGTCCTGATGCTCTCCCAAGGTCGGTAACGGTTGCGTTTAGTTGAAGCTGTCCGAGAATCCTAGGATGTGGGCCCTTCAATCCATGTGATTTCACCTCTAGGCCTTCCGGGTCCTTGGATCAAACCGACGTTGTTTGCACGGTGCTTGATCATCCTGGGCACTTGGCATGGCTTGTGGATCAATGACGTGGCCAGACCTGGCCAGGGGAGGCCGGTCGGCCTGGCCTAGGCCGGCCGGCCTGGCTCTGTGCCAGGTTTGGCCCTTGTTTCTCCTGGTTCATCCTGCAAGCACAACTCATCCAAAACTTGTGGAATTTGTCAGTGAAAATACTTTTATGTATGGAATATGGTATGGTCATCCTCATTTTACCGAAATGTTGACGGTCACTACGAGGTTATAATGGACCGTCAACACACCCCCAAGCTTAGACTCTTGCTCGTCCTCGAGCAAGGCTAAAACTCTAGGTTCGGTAGGTCAGGAGTTGCTTCAATGTTTATACTCTTAAAGTACCCTGTGCTTAAGCCAAAACTCAACAAATCACTTGAATAGGTTGGCATAAAAGAGAACTCATACCATGGTTCCACGTGGGGCTGCATTGATTCACGTTTTGGGCTATTGAGAGCTTGAACGAGCATCTCTAAAGTATTTCCTGCAACTTTTCAGGTTCCATCTCGGAGATATGAATTTTTCAAAAGATGGTTGATTCATTCCCCTGATGGTACTCTCGAGTCACTCAAGGTGTTTAATCCTCACTCTTGGTCGGGATTGACCAATGTTTCCCTACACTAAGGCTGAAGTGGAGTTGTAGGTAGGGTAAGAGTGGCCTACCTTGGTTACTTCTGTTGTCGAGTCGAAGAGTGGTCCGCGAGCGATGGTACTCGTCAAATTCCGGTCTTTGGAATTCATGGGGTTTGAATGGAAAGGGAAAAGGTGTAATGCTCAAAGGTCTTTGGACTCCTTATTGTTTCTCTCTCTCATATTTTTGAGATGTTTCTTCTTCTTTCTTTTTTTTAGATGGAGCTTTTGTCTCCATTTTTTTTCTTCGAATATATCTCTTCTCTCACTTTGGTAACAGAGAGGGATTCAACTTTGTATGGAGTAGTTGAGGACCTTTTGGGGTGAGCTTTGTGATGAGGTGAGTGTATGTCATCGACGGTGGACGTCAACCCCGGAGCGGGACTTTGACTAGTCGGACATTTTGAGGCTGAGGTGGATGGGAAGACCGGTAAATGTCAAGTACCTTCTGCAAGCGGACTTCACCATTCGACAAGACTCAAAGCAACTCAAGATAGCATATGGTAGTTTCAACAAATGTATAACTATTTAGGCTCTGGATATGACATTTAAACCATCGAGGAAGATTCACCATGTAACATTTTATAAAAACTTCCGAGAGGTTCCTTACTAAGCATGCAGTTACACCTTGAAACAGACCATATCAAAACTCACAATAACTTAAACAATGAACAAGTGCTCTTGCTCCCACAGTTTTATCATGGCGGATCCTTAAATGCCAATGAACTCAAATACTCAAGAGTTAAGGATTAAGTGTGAGGCACTTAGAGGGCATAAACAGAGCAACTATTCATCATTCCAGAGGTTCTCAACCATAGTTCCACACATAAAGACATCTTTTTGGAGCTTTTATTTTGTTTTTATTATTTTCTCATTTTTTATTTATTTATTTTATTCATCATTTTATTTCATCATGGCACGGCAAGGCAAAGGCAAGGCAAAGGCATCAGTAAGGCAACGGCAACGGCAAGGCAACGGTAAGGCAAACGGCAGCGGCAAGGCAAATGGCAACGGCAAGGCAACGGCAAGGCAAAGGCGACGGCTTTCGACATACCTGAGACTCCCCCAAGCTTCGATGAAGCTCACTGGTAGTACTGGTCGGGGTCGTAGTGCATGTAGTTGAAGAAGCCGTGCATGTTGGTCTGGATGGATGTGGTCATCCCCCAGTTCTGCTGCGTGAGATCAGTGTTGTGTGCAACTGCATCTCTGATTTGCTGTTGTTGCAGCGTCATCGTCTCCATCCTGGTATTAAGATCAGCGATCCCCCGGGAAACCGGGTTCTCGTAGTCATACCTGGCGGAGGCGGATGGTCCAACCTGCGGGCCGTAGCCTGCTGTCCCTTGGTGGTAGTCGAATGCTTCTTGAAAGTTCATGTTGGCCGTGGGGTTCTGCTGGTAGTCGTACTCGGGTTGCTGCTGGTAGCGGTACTCGGGCTGTGGCGCGGTAGAAGTTCCGGTTTCGTCATCATGCCTGGCCCGCCTGCCACGTGTTGCAGGGCCTGCAATACTGTGGCGAGCGGGTTCCCTCCTTTTGAGCTGCATGGTTAGACTTCTCACTGATCTCAGCGACAAAGCTGGGCATGGAAGCTCAACTTCATCGATGAAACCAGGATAGCACATGAAAAGAGTATTGCCAGGGCCCTCACGCATCAAGTGACCCTGGATGAAATGGTCTAAACCAATGCACTACTGATATTCTTGTGTAGTTGGAAGGAAAGTGACTTGAGCGCCCTGAAATGCACCAACATGGATGGCGATGCGTGTGACTAGCGAGGTTATGTCAATTGTGGCTCGGCCACTGACTAACCTCTGCCAGTTCTCAAGCATGCTCATGACCGGAGAAAAGCTAATTTTCTTGACCATGGCATACAGGCACTCTAAATCAGGCAAAAGGCAGAGACGCAAATCTGCGCGCGGGTGGACCACCATAGCGATCCACTTCGCCAGGAAACGAAGAGTGGGGTTGTGGATAGCAGTAATGCTATTTTTCCCCGAGGATGGCTCCCTTGTGATGCTATCCCACCATGCGGCACGGTTGTACCAGTGGTTAGTCACCAGCAGGTTGGCATCAATGATGCATCTCTTGTTAAAACCAAGAGCCTCACTGAGTTGTTTCGGGGTCAAAACAAAATCCTCGTTGAAAAATCGAAAGCAAATGTTTGTCTCGTTGGGACGAACTTCGATTTTCAAACTCATCAAAAATTCCATAGTAAGAAAATGCGAACCTGTTTCCGTGACGGGGTAGAAGTTTTGCCATCCGGCATTGTTGAACGCCCGTTCCATGTCTCCTTCGAGACCGGTCTTGATCAGCAGCATGGGGTCGAAGTACTTGGCGTTTGTGAAGTAGCGGTCCTGGAGCTGGTCCAGCACCATTCTCTCGTCTTCGGTCCGAGCAACGATGTGCTCGACCCGAGTCATGATCCTGATGCGGAGCCTGTTCCTCGGTACCTCCTCCTCCTGGGACTCTGTGTCGTGTCGAGTTGAGTCGACCGACATAGTATCCCGGGAAGTAGAGGATTCCCGAGAGCGGCGAGAGCTCGACGAGGTGAGCTTGGTGACGACTCCACGTGCCTTAGTCCACATGATTCCTGCAAAAGATTAGTCTAACAATACCCGAAGGAAATCAAGGGTTAGACAGTCAGATGTTAGGCGTTCTTGTGGGAGATTAATCACCACAACTCGGTTAGTCGTTCTTGTGGGGTAAGAACCACCACAAATGTTCTCGTTCAACCGGCAGGGGTTTGTTCTCACAAGGATTCAAGAATGAATTTTAGCAGAATTTCCTTGTGGTTTGAACTCTAACCTTACTTAGAGAATTTCGAAATTTAAGCGAGGGAGAAGGGAATTGAGCAGGATGCACGCATACCTGAGCTTGGGGCGTCTTACTTCAGAGCTAGGCACCGGTATTTATAGAGGCGCAGCAGGGGGAGGCCGGCCGGCCTGAGGCAGGCCGATCGGCCTGCACATGGCGCCGGTCGTGCCCATCCCGTGCGTTGGTGGTCACAGCCCTGTGCTGAGTGCTCTGGTAGGTGAGGATGGGACAGCAACGGTGCTTGGAGGCCGGCCGGCCTGGCTGGGGCCGTTCGGCCTGGAGTTGTGTCCAATTTCCTCCATCCTCTCGTGTCGTGTCCTCCCACATGATGTTGTTCCTTGCTTGCTGTGATCTGGCCAGTGGAGTTGACAAGTGGGGCCGGCCGGCCTAGGTGGGGCCGGCCGGCCTGAAGTTTGGCCGAAATATATATTTTTTATATGCTTCCTAATGCACAATTGAAATATAAATGCAAGCTTCAAAAATTTAAACATGCTGTGATGAATGAAAAGAATTGAAATGAAAAACCTATTCTATATGCAATGCAAAGATACATACCATATACCTTATGGCGAGGGCTCGAGTTTTTCGTCCTGAGCGGAACTCTCCGAATCCTTGTTCGGGACTGCTTTTACCCGCCATTCCTTTCGGACTGGACGGGACTTGGATTCAACCTCCTTATCGCGCTTTGCTTGCTCCTCCAGCGCTTTGGTTCTCGATATTCTTCGCCGTGCATGATAGCGATCATGCCTCTTCTTTTCTTTGGCGGCGAAGGCTTCCACCATCTTCATGAGCGTTTCTACGCTCGGCATCTTGGACTTTCGGGGCATGACTTCTTCGACCATATTAACTTGGGGGGGATCTCCTTAGGACGGAAAGAGAAACTCTCGGTCCCTCCGTTAATCCTCAGTTGAATGGTCCCACGTCCCACGTCAATGTTTGCATTCGCAGTGCTTAAGAACGGTCTCCCTAGGATGAGAGAGTTCATTGCTCCGGCTTCCATATCCAGGACGATGAAATCCACAGGGATGAAGAAATCCCTGATCTTGACCGGAACATTTTCTGCGACTCCATGGGGGTAGCGGATCGATTGATCCGCTAGCTGCAAACACATGGGTGTAGAGACAAGCGATATATGTTTAAGGTGGTCAAAGACTACCTTGGGCATTACGCTGACGCTCGCCCCCAAGTCACATAGGGCGTTGTCGAAGTCATGGCCTCCAATGGAGCATGATATTGTGGGGCAGCCAGGATCTTTCTTCTTAAGGTGGGGCCCGAGTATAGCTGAGCTACACTCCTCGGTCAGCTATACCGTCTCCCTTGTGGGTAGAGTCCGCTTGTTACTAAGGATATCCTTGATGTACTTGGCGTATGTCGGGACCTGCAAAGCATCAAGTAATGGTATGTTGATGTATACCTTCTTGATTACCTCGACGAACTTGTCGAATTGTTCGTCGGCCACGGGTCTTCTCCTCCGTTCTGGGAACGGGAGGAAAGTGGGATCTCGGCTGTAGCTTGAGGCTTGTGGTGCCTCATTCCCCTCCTTTGAGACAGGGGTGGTTTCCTCGTCGTCTTCCTCTTCGGCGGCTACCTCGGTTTGGCTAGCTTCCTTCTGTCGAGTACCTGCATCCTGTGGATTGTGTGGGTCCTGCGTGGACTTGCCAGTCCGCGTGGTCACCGCACTAACATTTTCCTTGAAAGGAACCTCCGGTTGCCCGGGTAACTTCCCCGCATTTGGGTTAGGGCAGGATGCAGCCAGCTGAGCTACTTGAGTTTCAATCATTTTGTTGAAGCTTAGCTGGTTCTTAATGACAGAATTAAAAGCTTATATCTGGGAGGCCATTGACTCTATAACTTTATCATTAGCAAGAAATTTTTTGCTAATGCTATCGTTAATCTGTTTTTGGCCATACCAGATGTCCTTTAGCGACGGTTGAAAACCGTTGTTAGAGCCATTACCTTGCTGTTGGCCGAAGGGGAAATTGGGCTTGGAATTCCAACCTTGTTGAGGACGGAAGACTGAATTGTTGGTATTTCCAATGAAATGAGCTTCCTCTTGTGTCATCGGGCAAGTGTCGCCCGAGTGTCCTGCTTCTCCACACGTTTAACACGTGATTCTCTCCTCCATGATCTGATTCATCTCCTTGCCAGGAGATTCCATCTTCTTCAAGAGAAGGTCCATTTTAGCGGCCAGCATATCAACGGAGTCAATTTGATGTACTCCCTTGCGGAGAGTTTGTCTTTCTCCTATCCAGCTCTGATGAGTGGATATTTTCTCGATGAGCGCCTTTGCTGCGTCTACATCCAACGAGAGGAAAGCTCCTCCCGCGGCTGCATCCAACATCTCTTGCGATCGTCGGCTCAGGCTGTGGAAGAAGTTCTGGGTAATCAGCCAATCTTCCACACCATGGTGGGGGCAGGCTGCAATGTACTCTTGCAGTCGCTCCCAAGCTTCGGGAATTGTTTCTCCGTCTAGCTGCTGAAAGCAAGTGATTTTTCCTCGGAGGGCATTGGTTTTGCCTACCGGAAAGTACTTGGCCAGAAATGCGTCTGCGCAAGTCTGCCAGCGTCCATCGAATGATGCCTTGTTTGCATAGAACCACTCCTTTGCTTTCCCAAGCAAGGAGAATGGGAAGAGTTGAAGGCGGATGTTGTTGATCGGTGTGCCATTGGGGTTGATAGTACTGCACACCTCCAGGAAATTCCGAAGGTGAGCGTTCGCATCCTCAATCGCCTTTCCGCAGAAAGGGCTGGCCTGAACCATGTTCACCAGGCCAGTTCTCAGCTCAAATGCACCTTCCTGTGCGTTCGACAGTCCCGGGAAGTTGCTGCTTGACAGGGCTGAGAACTCACGGAGCGTCTTCTTAGCTTGAGCCATAATCTCTGGGGACTCTGGGGCTGAAGAAAACGACGAATCTGATTCGGACTCGAAGTCGGATGACGACTCGAGTATATTGCTTGAGCTGAGGAAATCTGAGGGGGTACGATTCTCTTTCGCACTACTCTTCCAATGCGTTCTGGATTTGGATCAAAGTTTGATGGTAGGTTGAAACCAGTCATGCACTACCCTGCAAAACACATCAAAAATAGATGAATGTTGCAGTGGTGAGGTCACTAAGGTTAGTGGTTTGGTAAATCTGTAAAGATAATCAAATGAGTCAACAATAACTTTAGCCAATTGCTTCCCCGGCAACGGCGCCAGAAATGCTTGTTGGCACTCCTTAGCGTCACGTTTTAGCAACGCTCAAGAGTGCGTAGATATATGTCGTTGTATGCAAAATTAATTCTGCAAGCGCACAGAGTATATCTCGTTGTAGCACTTCACCGTGGGTGTAACCCCATGGTATCGTATTTATATTTCCGCAGGGAAGCAGATGGTTAAAGTGTATTGAAGAATGAAATGATATATCTTGCCAGAAATATCAAGCCACAAACCTAGGGGCACAAACTCTAAGTTTGGGTGGATAATGGTCAAGTTAATGACCGGATAGAAGGTCTGAAAGACCAGCGACACACAGAGCACCTATTTCTAAAGAAAAGGAAAGATGTTGGGAGAGACCGGACCTAGACTCTTTCTAACTCAGAGCAAAAGGCACTCTAGCTTAGCCTAGACCCTAGCTTAGATACCGGGAACAGAGCTCGCTTCGACGGCTAGAACGGGAGAACCTCAGAACGGGGTGAGAGAGGGGGTTCTCCGGGCTCAGCACTACTGTTATGAATACACCCGAACGTGGTGGACTACGAAGGACGGACAGGGCTGTCACCACCTGCCGCCTACCACTGCTGTACCGTGGGGTGCAACACACTTCCTAGTTAATCAACAATCCAGACACCATGTATGCACTCGATGATTAAGATTTCTCTTGAGGCCTGTCAAGAGAAATCCCCGTCTTCCCTAAGGCATCTTACGGCCCGGTCAAGGCGAGCAAACCCGCGAGATAAAACCCGGTAGAGCTAAACTAAACTCTACACTAAAACTAAAGGGGGAAAGGACTTTGCTCTAAAGAGAGCAAGATATTTACTCTTAAAGAAGAGCAAGAGAGAAATATCAAAGATAACTTAAGCTCTGAAATAAGAAAGTAATTCTATAAATAAACTCTTCAAAAGAAGGAAAGGATACAAGAGCTTTACCAGAACTCCGAAGACTCCGAAGATCCGAGCTAAGCTCGACTCGACTCTACTCCCAACTCTAATCCTAATCTAAGAAATGAAAAAGGTACTAGAGCTCCCTTAAAGTAAAGACTTGAGATATGTGGTGTGTGTCTTCCCAAGGTGAATGAGCTTCCTTTTATAGTCTCCAGGGGGTGGATGTCAGCGTCATTAGCACGCCAAGGCTCTGCTTAAGCTTCACGCGAAGGAGGAGACGTGGCGGCCACAGAGGGAGGCCGGCCGGCCTGGCCCTGGTGCCACTTGGCACCGTCCTCTGCAGGAACGGTCCTGATGCTCTCCCAAGGTCGGTAACGGTTGCGTTTAGTTGAAGCTGTCCGAGAATCCTAGGATGTGGGCCCTTCAATCCATGTGATTTCACCTCTAGGCCTTCCGGGTCCTTGGATCAAACCGACGTTGTTTGCACGGTGCTTGATCATCCTGGGCACTTGGCATGGCTTGTGGATCAATGACGTGGCCAGACCTGGCCAGGGGAGGCCGGTCGGCCTGGCCTAGGCCGGCTGGCCTGGCTCTGTGCCAGGTTTGGCCCTTGTTTCTCCTGGTTCATCCTGCAAGCACAACTCATCCAAAACTTGTGGAATTTGTCAGTGAAAATACTTTTATGTATGGAATATGGTATGGTCATCCTCATTTTACCGAAATGTTGACGGTCACTACGAGGTTATAATGGCCGTCAACAGCGTCCAGGGGAGCTTTTGCATATGGACTTGGTTGGTCCCGCTCGCGTTCGTTCAGTTGGTGGGAAGTGGTATGTTCTTGTGGTTGTGGATGATTTTTCTCGGTATGCTTGGGTGTTCTTTTTGGCGTCGAAGGATGAGACATTTGATTTTGTTTGAGATCTAATTTTGAGGTTGAAAAACGAGAGTAATGGTGGTGCCATGAGAGCTATACGCAGTGACAATGGTAGGGAATTTAAGAACACTCGTTTTGGTGCCTTTTGTCGTAATCTTGGTCTCGAACATCAATACTCTTCGCCATATGTTGCTTGTCAAAATGGAGTTGTTGAAAGGAAAAATCGGACGCTTTGTGAGATGGCTAGCATGATGCTAGATGAGCATAGGACTCCTAGGAAATATTGGGCAGAAGCGGTGAACACAGCTTGTTATGTTTCGAATCGGATTTTCCTTCATGCTTTCAAGAAGAAAACTTGCTATGAGCTTTTCCATGGTCGTTCCCCCCGTGTGAGTCACTTTCGGGTTTTTGGTTGCAAGTGTTTCATTCTGAAGAAAGGAAATTTGGACAAGTTTGAGTCTCGTTCGATGGATGGAATTTTTCTTGGTTATGCTAATCACTCTTGAGCATATCGTGTGCTCAATCTTGAGACTAACCAAATCATGGAGACTTGCGAAGTCACCTTCGATGAGACTATTCCGTGTAGCTCTTCTGCCTTCTAGTGTGCAGGTGATGATGAATTGGGACAGTCCATCTTTGAGGAAGAACAACTTGATGATGAAGATGATGAAGAGAATCATGCACCGTGTGGAGATCGTGTGAGGACCCGGTGTGTCCGAGGACCGGTGGATGGTCGCTTCCTGGTGTGATGAGTGATTGACAACGTGGTGTGGATTGACGTTTCCCTTGGCTCAAGTATTGCAGGTGTAGAATGCGGCTTGATTGCATTGGTGCAGGTGAAGAACAGGCGCGAAAGGTCTTAGCCATGGCGGCCTCCGAGGAGCGGAGAGACAAGTAGGCTTGGTTCGAGGGACCCGGTGGCCGGATGGATCAAGTGCGGTTCACATGCTGGCAAGAACGAGCAAGGGGATGTGGTTCCTGTGCGAGGTAGCGGCTCACAACCGAAGCTCGTACGCGGATGAGAAGCCGGTGCAAGGTGGCGGCTAACGACCAAAGCTTGCGCGCGGGGTTTGGTGATTTGGCCACAAAATCATCGGTGGACGGTTTCCCTTGGTTAGGGCCTCAAAACCAAGGACCGAGGACTCGACGCAGCGACGGCCCGGCCTGCCAGCCAAGGGCGGTCCAACCGCCCCCCAGGGGCGGTGTGACCTGGTCCCACCTGGGCAGGTCGCCCGTGAGCGTCGAGGAGCTTCGATCCGGAGGACACGCGGCGTGATCGCAAGGCTTGCGTCGGAGGGAAGCTAGCTTGCGGTGGAAGGTGTCCCAGCCGGAAAAATCTTCGCGGAAAATGTCATATTCGCCCCTGAGGGGTATGTATCGCTTAGGGGTAGTTTAGTCTTTCGAGCACCACCATTTGGACTATATAATAGACCCCCTAGGGGTGGTGGCTGTTATCTCTTTAGTTATTTTCATTTGGCTTGTTTAGTTTTCCCCTTCTCTTCATCCTCTCCACTTAGAACTATTTTGAATCATTCATAGTTTGTATAGGTGAATTCATGGTTGTTTGATTGAGCTTAATCTCCTTATCTTTGTGCCATGATTTGAATTCCCGAGCTCCTTTTCTTTTTCCCATTTTCGGAGGTATTTTCGGAGCCATTTTTGGGGGATTTTCGTTCTTCACTTTCTAGCCCGTTTTCTCTTGGATTTCTTTGGGGGAATCACGCATGAGTGTCTTGTGCCTCTTTTCTTGGTGATCCCTTGCCCCCAAACGCCGGGAATCGGTTTAGATTTGAAGTTTTCGGGATGAACTCGTGGAGGGTGTGTTCTTCGCTAGATTTGAAATTCCCGGAGTTCTAGGGAGTTAGAGGCCGAGATTTTTGGGGCATAGCCTCTCCTTGAGGTGTATATCATCTACCCAAAGTTTCGAATCAAAACACCAAGCCGTTTGGAAGATCCGTTCTCGAGTTGACCTTTTCCCTGCTGTCTGGCGACCGCCCTCGGATACCGGTGTGACCGCCCCTAGCTAAAGGGCCAGGCAAGGGCGGTGCAACCGCCCCTGGAGAGAGGTGCAACCGCCCCTGGCTGAGAGTTGGTGATTCGTGTGGTTTTCGTTCGATTCGTGTTGGATTTGTTCGATTCGTATTCCGCTGTGTTGATCTTGTTCCTAGTGTCAGTAGCTTCACAGTAGCTACGTGATCTTGGCAAGATCAGTTGGTAGGCTTTGGAGTTGAGTTGGGAGTAGTCGGATTTGTGAGAGAAATTTTTATCGGCTCCGATTCACTCCCCCCCTCTCTGGTCGCCTAATCGGTCCTTCAATTGGTATCAGAGCCGGTTACGGGTCTTTGTGACTCTAACCAGTCTAAGATCCAAAGATGGCATACCAAGATCGGGGTTCCGGGCCTCCGCACTTCGATGGGAAGAACTACCCGAACTGGGTTGCGCGTATGGGCGCTTTCTTGCGAGGCAAAGGAAAGTTGCTGTGGGATGTGACGAAAGATGAAAACTATGTCAATCCCACCAACTTAGATGCCCAAGATGCAAAGGATAAGTTTGAGGCGAATGCTAGAGCTGTTGACTACTTGTTCCGTGCTTTGTCTGCCGAGGAGTTTGAGCATGTTTTGGGCGAGGACCTAGCTAGCCAGATCTGGCAGAAGCTCAAGGTAGCCCACGGTGGTGATAGCCATGTGAAGGCTAGGCTTTTCTCGATGTATAGGAGAGAATATGAGAATTTTGCTCATTTGCCTGGAGAGTCGGTTGATGCTTTGTTTCAGCAGTTTCACTTCTATTGTCAACAACATGAAAGCCAACATTACCGTACTCCCATACTCGGATCATGACCGAGCTATCAAGCTCCTGCAAGCACTTGATAGATCCGTGTGGGGTGCCAAGGTTGAGGCGATCATGGAGTCGGCAAACTATGAAACTTTGTCTGTCGATGAGCTTTTCTCGAAGTTGAAGTCTTCTGAGGTGGACAGACAGTTGCTTGCCAAGGATAAGAGTGCGACCTGATCCTCATAGTCTGGCTCTAGTCGGTGGTTCTGGATATGGACATGCTAACACTCCTAGACACTTTGCCTTGTCTTCTCTTGTGTCTCTTCCAGATGAAGAATATGAGGTGCTGAGCGAGGAGGATCTCGCGTTGCTCACGAGGAGGTTCGAGCGGATGTACCAGAACCGGAAGGGTTCGAGGCGAGCCAGGGAGTACGTGCTACAGATGCGGGAAGATGGGCCACTTCATCGCCGAGTGCCCCGAGGAGATCAAGAACGACTACAACCGCAAGCACCGCCCGCGAGACGACCACAAGCACCGTCCCAAGGACGAGTACCGCTCCAAGCACAAGAACAAGGACGAGAGAAGGTCGAAGAACAAGCACGGTGGACACAAGAAGAACAGATCTCGAGCGATGGTGGCAGATGCGAGCGACATCGACACAAGCTCCACCAACACGTCGTCAAGCTCAAGCAGCGAAGATGAAGACCGTGGCCACCGCAAGGAGAAGAAGAGCTTGAACCGCAACTTCAACGGCATCTCCTTCGCCGCCGTCGACTACTGCACCATGGCGCACGACTCCGTGAAGAGCAAGGACGACTCCGACTCCGACTCCGAGGATGAGGTATTGACCGATCCCACCTCTTTGCGTCAGGAGATTGCTAGGTTAGAGCAGTTGGTCGATAACCGTGATGATGTGCTTAGAAAGACCAACAAGGAGAAGAGGGAGTTTAGGTCTTTGCTAGGAGAGTCCAAGGATAGAGTGGCTGAGCTTGAGACCTTGCTTTCTGAGACTGGAAAGAAGGCTATGGAGTTTGAGTCTTTGCTTTGCGAGTCTAGGGAGAGAGCAGCTAAGCTTGAGTCTGAGATTGCTGTGTTGAAAGATGCTCCTCTTGTGTCTGATGAAGTTGAATGCTCGTTTTGTGATGTGCATATTGCTGATCTGGTTGTGCTTAAGGAGAAACACATGACTTGCTTGGATGAACTAGAGGGTGCTAGGGTTGAGCTTGCTGAGTTGAAGTCTAGATCATCTTTGCTAGGTGCTTGTACTTCTTGTCCTGCTTTGCATGCTCAGTTGCTTGAATCACGCACCATGATTAGTTCACTTGAAGCACAACTGAAATCTCCCATTGCAAATTCATGCTCTGCTTGTGATGTTGTTGCATTGAAGAATGTTGAGTTAGAGCAGTGTGTGAATCGCTTGCAAGATGAGAATGATGAGCTGAGACAGTGTTTGGGTTGGTTGTCGGGTCGCGAGCCTCAGCTCAAGATGTTGATTGCTGGTTTTAAGAGAGCTGATGGTCGTGGTCTTGGTTCTGAGAAGGTTGGTGAGAGTAGTGGTGAGAGAGAGAGAGATCCTGAGAGCTCCACCGCAAACATTCCCACAAACCCACCAAAAGCCATTCTCAAGAACACCTTCACACCCAAACCAAACCACCTGCTAAACAAGCTTGACACCACTCCAGATCCTCCCAAGTTTCCACCTAAGACAGATAACTTTCAGAGGAGAGTGACCTTTGTGAGGAGTGGGGTTTACCAGCCGAGAGAGAGGGCACAACCGAGAGAAATCCCAAAGCCAAAACCAGTCCGCTTCCATTGTGAGTATTGTGGAAGGGATGGACACCTTGAGGAGTTCTGTTGGAGGAAGAAGAGGGAGGTGAGAAGAGAGAAGGAGGTGGGGAACAGGGACAGGTACTACTCTTCTCGTAGTGTGCCTGTGTCTCGTTCACCCTGGCCGAGAGGCGACGCCTTTGTGCGCACAGTTCCCGTGGTTGCCAGTCGTGGTGTTTCAGCTGTTCGTGAGTTTGCTAGGCGGCCTCCGTTTCGTGGTCAGTTTGGTTCAGGGAGGTTCGACCGTAGCTTTGAGGCTAGGAGAGAGTCTAGGCCACGTTTTCCCCCGCGTGGTGCTAGAGGTCCGATGGTGAGAGACGAGAGGGTTTCACGTGGTAGAGTTGATTTTGCTAACCCCTCTTTTGAGCAGATGGCCTGACACTGGTTTGACTCGTTTTGTGCTAACCCCAGTGTCGAGTCATTCGCTCATTCTCGTTCTCGGTTCTGATTGTGCAGGTGGGAGGCTTGGAGAACTTTTGGTTGATGGATTCTGGCTGCTCGAGACACATGACAGGTAATGGGAAGTGGTTCTCCAGTCTCACCCCGGTGGTGTCCAGGCAGTACATCACTTTCGGGGATAAGGGTAGAGGTAGAGTGTTGTCTGAGGGTGCTATTCAGGTGAGCGACACTTTCATGTTGAAGCGGGTTGCTCTTGTCAAGAATCTTGGTTTCAATTTGCTCTCAGTTTCTCAGCTTCTTGATGAGGGTTATGAGGTTCGATTTAAGCGTGGTGATTCTAAAATTCTTGATTCTCGAGGTGACCTTGTGTGTATGATCATTCCTGAGGGACAGATTTTTCGTGCTGATTTTTCTCGATCTTTTGGTCCTTCACGGTGTTTGATCGCTGGTACTTCTTCTGAGCTTTGGAAGTGGCATAGGAGATTGGGTCATGTGAGCTTTGATCTACTCACACGCTTGAGTGCTCTTGACCTTATCCGAGGATTGCCCAAGCTCAAGTTCGAGAAAGATTTGGTTTGTGCACCTTGTAGGCATGGTAAAATGGTTGCTGCTTCCCACCCACCTTTGACAGATGTTATGACTGAGCGTCCAGGGGAGCTTTTGCACATGGACTTGGTTGGCCCCGCTCGTGTTCGTTCAGTTGGTGGGAAGTGGTATGTTCTTGTGGTTGTGGATGACTTTTCTCGATATGCTTGGGTGTTCTTTCTGGCGTCGAAGGATGAGACATTTGATTTTGTTCGAGATCTGATTTTGAGGTTGAAAAACGAGAGTAATGGTGGTGCCATGAGAGCTATACGTAGCGACAATGGTACGGAATTTAAGAACACTCGTTTTGATGCCTTCTGTCGTGATCTTGGTCTCGAACATCAATACTCTTCGCCATATGTTGCTTGTCAGAATGGTGTTGTTGAGAGGAAAAATCGAACACTTTGTGAGATGGCTAGGACGATGCTAGATGAGCATAGGACTCCTAGGAAGTATTGGGCAGAAGCGGTGAACACAGCTTGCTATGTTTCAAATCGGATTTTCCTTCGTGCTTTCAAGAAGAAAACTTGCTATGAGCTTTTCCATGGTCGTTCCCCCCGTGTGAGTCACTTTCGGGTCTTTGGTTGCAAGTGTTTCATCTTAAAGAAAGGAAATTTGGACAAGTTTGAGTCTCGTTCGATGGATGGAATTTTTCTTGGTTATGCTAATCATTCTCGAGCATATCGTGTGCTCAATCTTGAAACTAACCAAATCATGGAGACTTGCGAAGTCACCTTCGACGAGACCATTCCGTGTAGCTCTTCTGTCTTTGAGTGTGCAGGTGATGATGATTTGGGACAGCCCATCTTTGAGGAAGAACAGCCTGATGATGAAGATGATGAGGAAATTCAGGCACCGTGTGGAGATCGTGTACCTTCTACTTCCACTACTACCACGACGTTCGACGACGGCCCCTCTGCTACACCTTCGTCGAGTCGCGCTCCAGATCGAGTTCAAGTGGAAGCTGATGTTGAGGGGGAGGCAATCTCGAGGCGAGAAGCTCCCCGGCTGGTACAGAGGGATCATCCACCTTCGAAGATCATCGGGAACTTGGATGAACGCACTACACGGTCGAGGTCACAGAACATCTCTCATTATGCTCATTCTGCTTTTGTCGCGTCTTTTGAGCCCAAAAATGTTGGACACGCTTTATCTGATTCTGATTGGGTCAATGCCATGCATGAAGAGCTTGAAACTTTGAGAGAAATCAGGTGTGGAAGTTAGTAGAACCACCTCCAAATTGCCATCCTATAGGAACCAAGTGGGTGTTCAAGAACAAGAGGGATGAGAGTGGTGAGATTGTGAGAAACAAAGCGAGGTTGGTTGCTCAGGGGTTTTCGCAGCAGGAGGGGATAGATTATGAGGAGACATTTGCTCCTGTTGCCCGTTTGGAGGCAATTCGGATCCTTCTAGCATTTGCAGTTGCTAAAGGGTTCAAATTGTACCAAATGGACGTGAAGAGTGCCTTCTTGAATGGGGTGATCGAGGAAGAAGTGTATGTGAGGCAGCCCCCGGGTTTTGAGAGTGAGAGATACCCACACCGAGTGTACAAACTCCACCGAGCTTTATATGGCCTAAAGCAAGCACCCAGAGCGTGGTATGGTAGGATTGAGAGGGTTCTTGCTTAGCAAGGGGTTTGTGATGGGAAAGGTTGATCAAGACGCTCTTCTTGTTGAGAAATGGCAATGATCTCTTAATCGTTCAGATTTACGTGGATGATATCATTTTTGGTGGCTCTTCTCATGATCTTGTTGCCAAGTTTGCAGACGATATGAGCAGGGAATTTGAGATGTCGATGATGGGAGAGTTGCAGTTCTTTCTCGGGCTGCAGATCAAGCAAACCAAGGATGGGACGTTCGTGCACCAAAGCAAGTACACCAAGGACATTCTCAAGAAATTCGACATGAGCGACTCCAAGCCGATGACTACGCCGATGAGTACGACTACAGCTTTGGATGCGGATGAGGACGGAGAACCAGTGGACCAGAAGGAGTACCGGAGCATGATCGGCTCCCTCCTCTACTTGACGGCGACGAGGCCGGACATACAGTTCAGCGTGTGTCTGTGCGCTCGTTTTCAGGCTTCACCGAGGACTTCACATCGTCAGGCCGTCAAGAGGATTTTCAGGTATCTCAAGTTTACTCCTGAGCTGGGTCTTTGGTATTCTGCCGATTCCACTCTTGCACTTCATGGTTTTTCTGATGCGGATTTTGCTGGATGTCGTGTTGATCGCAAGTCTACTTCTGGTCAGTGTCAGTTTCTTGGTTCGTCTCTTGTGTCTTGGTCTTCTCGCAAGCAGTCTAGTGTAGCCCAATCCACCACTGAAGCCGAGTATGTTGCTGCTGCTAGCTGCTGTTCTCAGTTGCTTTGGATCACATACACCTTGAGAGATTTTGGCTTAGACATGTCCCATGTTCCACTTCTTTGTGATAGCACCAGTGCCATAAGCGTAGCCAAAAATCCCGTGCTTCATTCCAAAACCAAACACATAGAAGTGAGGTACCACTTTCTGAGAGATCATGTGGAGAAAGGAGATATTGAGCTTGCCCATGTTTCTACCCAAAACCAGCTTGCAGACATTTTCACTAAGCCACTTGACCAAGTTACCTTCACCCGCTTGCGAGGAGAACTTGGTGTGTGTGCGGTTTTCTGAGCTGAGTTTTGGAGGCTTCTCTTGTAGCATATGTATACTATTGTACCATCTTTGTATCTTGATGTACATTTTTCTTGCTTTTGTATCTTGATTTCATCTTTTGTATCATATCTTAGGATGAGCTTCTCCTATATGCAGTGATTGGTACAACTTGCTACATTTTAGAGTTTAGGCAGGCTGGCTAGGGATTGATTGTATGGATGGCTATGCTCTTGATGGTCTTGATATATATTCTTTTGAGATAGTCTCTTTTCGAATTAAAATGACAAACTGAACTTAAATCCTTCACCCATGAGTAAATGCCTTTGCATGTCTTGTTTGAGCCGAAATGGCTATATCTTGCTTAAGATCATGCTAGGGTGTGCTATTCTTTTCAATTGGGTCAAAGACCTTTGTCATTGTAAATGTTTAGCCCATGCTTTATCTTGTGGAGGAGCATAAGCTTCTTTCTGTCGCAAAGACATTTCATGTACCATGCTTAATTTGAAAAACTTGAAAAATGAGATGTCTATGCATGAAAGAAGAAAGATGAGAAAAAGATTTATTTGAAAATATTTATGCTCATGTCTCTAAGCTTTCACCATTGCACACACTTGCACACATGGGTGCTAAGCGGTTGCATGTTGTTTGCCGGAGAAGTCTCCCATGAGAAGTGAACACATGGCTCCGTGCTTTGACATGACATGAGATAGATTTATGGGTGTTTATAATGATCTTTTGTCAAGAATGCTTGTTCTATCATGATCTTGGTGAGATGAAGTTTATTTTTGCTCAAATGGTCCATGTTTAGGACTTTGCTCATGAGGTGAAACTTTTGAAAAAATTGCACAAATTGATCATGGCTTTGTCAAATGGCTATATATCTTCACTTTCTTGACGGCAATGCCCTTATGATACTGTGACCTGTCTAGTTTGTCTGTTCTCTAACTTGTAGAATTTTGTATCGCTCATTGCCTATTTGAGAAGCCTAGAGTTGAATTTTTTGCATTTTTGCCTTGATTTGTGCATTGTCAACAAGGGGGAGAGTTTAAGCATTGGAATACATTGCTGGGCACTTATGTAAGGTTTTCGAGTTGAAACAACATCATTCCGAGCATTTTTCTGTGATTTGCATTTTTGTGCTTTGACTGGGCAGGGCGGTGTGACCGCCCCTGCAGGGCGGTGTGACCGGCCCTGGAGCAAGGGCGGTGCAACCGGCCCTCCAGGGAGGTCCAACCGGCCCTGTGCAGTGGCACGAGGTTTTGTGGGATTTGATCCATTTTTGATGCATTTTCGCATGCACAAGTTCACTTGTTCAGGGGGAGTTTGCATCAATTCAGGGGGAGTGCTTTGAGTGTTCTGAAAAGTGATTTGGAGATTCGTGACTTGTGTTTTGTGCTTTGCTCTTTTGCCGATGGTGTTGAGCCCTTTCGCTTCTTCTTGAAGGGTCAGCGTTTCTGGAGCTTTCTCTTGCGAAGTGACTTTGTTTTGGCTTGTCTATGCTTTTAGTCACTTGCTTGAGTCTTGTTTTCGATTTCTTTTCTATTTTCTTTTTCTATCTATGGTTACTATGTGTGTGTTGTCAATGCACTCATCAAGGGGGAGATTGAGGACCCGGTGTGTCCGAGGACCGGTGGATGGTCGCTTCCTGGTGTGATGAGTGATTGACAACGTGGTGTGGATTGACGTTTCCCTTGGCTCAAGTATTGCAGGTGTAGAATGCGGCTTGATTGCATTGGTGCAGGTGAAGAACAGGCGCGAAAGGTCTTAGCCATGGCGGCCTCCGAGGAGCGTAGAGACAAGTAGGCTTGGTTCGAGGGACCCGGTGGCCGGATGGATCAAGTGCGGTTCACATGCTGGCAAGAACGAGCAAGGGGACGTGGTTCCGGTGCGAGGTAGCGGCTCACAACCGAAGCTCGTACGCGGATGAGAAGCCGGTGCAAGGTAGCGGCTAACGACCGAAGCTTGCGCGCGGGGTTTGGTGAATTGGCCACAAAATCATCGGTGGACGGTTTCCCTTGGTTTGGGCCTCAAAACCAAGGACCGAGGACTCGACGTAGCGACGGCCCGGCCTGCCAGCCAGGGGCGGTCCAACCGCCCCCCAGGGGCGGTGTGACCGGTCCCACCTGGGCAGGTCGCCCGTGAGCGTCGAGGAGCTTCGATCCGGAGGACACGCGGCGTGATCGCAAGGCTTGCGTCGGAGGGAAGCTAGCTTGCGGTGGAAGGTGTCCCAGCCGGAAAAATCTTCGCGGAAAATGTCATATTCGCCCCTGAGGGGTATGTATCGCTTAGGGGTAGTTTAGTCTTTCGAGCACCACCATTTGGACTATATAGTAGACCCTCTAGGGGTGGTGGCTGTTATCTCTTTAGTTATTTTCATTTGGCTTGTTTAGTTTTCCCCTTCTCTTCATCCTCTCCACCTAGAACTATTTTGAATCATTCATAGTTTGTATAGGTGAATTCATGGTTGTTTGATTGAGCTTAATCTCCTTATCTTTGTGCCATGATTTGAATTCCCGAGCTCCTTTTCTTTTTCCCATTTTCGGAGGTATTTTCGGAGCCATTTTTGGGTGATTTTCGTTCTTCACTTTCTAGCCCGTTTTCTCTCGGATTTCTTTGGGGGAATCACGAATGAGTGCCTTGTGCCTCTTTTCTTGGTGATCCCTTGCCCCCAAACGCCGGGAATCGGTTTAGATTTGAAGTTTTCGGGATGAACTCGTGGAGGGTGTGTTCTTCGCTAGATTTGAAATTCCTGGAGTTCTAGGGAGTTAGAGGCCGAGATTTTTGGGGCATAGCCTCTCCTTGAGGTGTATATCATCTACCCAAAGTTTCGTCTCAAAACTCCAAGCCGTTTGGGAGATCCGTTCTCGAGTTGACATTTTTCCCGTGCTGTCTGGCAAGACCGGTGCGGCCGCCCTCGGATACCGGTGTGACCGCCCCTGGCTGAAGGGCCAGGCAAGGGCGGTGCAACCGCCCCTGGAGAGAGGTGCAACCGCCCCTGGCTGAGAGTTGGTGATTCGTGTGGTTTTCGTTCGATTCGTGTTGGATTTGTTCGATTCGTATTCCGCTGTGTTGATCTTGTTCCTAGGGTCAGTAGCTTCACTGTAGCTACGTGATCTTGGCAAGATCAGTTGGTAGGCTTTGGAGTTGAGTTGGGAGTAGTCGGATTCGGGAGAGAAATTTTTATCGGCTCCCATTCACTCCCCCCTCTCTGGTCGCCTAATCGGTCCTTCATCGTGTACCTTCTACTTCCACTACTACTATGACGTTTGACGATGGTCCCACTGCTACACCTTCGTCGAGTCGCGCTCATGATCGAGTTCAAGTGGAAGCTGATGTTGAGGGGGAGGCAATCTCGAGGCGAGAAGCTCCCCGGCTAGTACAGAGGGATCATCCACCTTCGAAGATCATCGGGAACTTGGATGAACGTACTACATGGTCGAGGTCACAGAAAATCTCTTATTTCGCTCATTCTGCTTTTGTTGCGTCTTTCGAGCCCAAAAATGTTGGACACGCTTTATCTGATTCTGATTGGGTCAATGCCATGCATGAAGAGCTTGAAAACTTTGAGAGAAACCAGGTGTGGGAGTTAGTTGAACCACCTCCAAATTGCCATCCTATAGGAACCAAATGGGTTTTCAAAAACAAGAGGGATGAGGGTGGTGAGATTGTGAGAAACAAAGCGAGGTTGGTTGCTCAGGGGTTTTCGCAGCAGGAGGGGATAGATTATGAGGAGACATTTGCTCCTGTTGCCCGTTTGGAGGCAATTCGGATCCTTCTAGCTTTTGCAGTTGCTAAAGGGTTCAAATTGTACCAAATGGACGTGAAGAGTGCCTTCTTGAACGGAGTGATCGAGGAAGAAATGTATGTGAGGCAGCCCCCGGGTTTTGAGAGTGAGAGATACCCACACCGAGTGTTCAAACTCCACCGAGCTTTATATGGCCTAAAGCAAGCACCCAGAGCGTGGTATGGCAGGTTGAGGGGGTTTTTGCTTAGCAAGGGGTTTGTGATGGGAAAAGTTGATAAGACGCTCTTCTTGTTGAGAAATGGCAATGATCTTTTAATCGTTCAGATTTACGTGGATGATATCATTTTTGGTGGCTCTTCTCACGATCTTGTTGCAAAGTTTGCAGATGATATGAGCAGGGAATTTGAGATGTCGATGATGGGAGAGTTGCAGTTCTTTCTCGGGCTGCAGATCAAGCAAACCAGGGATGGGTACGACTACAGCTTTGGATGTGGATGAGGACGGAGAACCAGTGGACCAGAAGAAGTACCGGAGCATGATCGGCTCCCTTCTCTACTTGACGGCGACGAGGCCGGACATACAGTTCAGCGTGTGTCTGTGCGCTCGTTTTCAGGCTTCACCGAGGACTTCACATCGTCAGGCCGTCAAGCAAATTTTCAGGTATCTCAAGTTTACTCCTGAGCTGGGTCTTTGGTACTCTGCTGATTTCACTCTTGCACTTCATGGTTTTTCCGACGCGGATTTTGCTAGGTGTCGTGTTGATCGCAAGTCTACTTCTGGTCAGTGTCAGTTTCTTGGTTCGTCTCTTGTGTCTTGGTCTTCTCACAAGCATTCTAGTGTAGCCCAATCCACCACTGAAGCCGAGTATGTTGCTGCTGCTAGCTGTTGTTCCCAGTTGCTTTGGATCACCTACACCTTGAGAGATTTTGGATTAGACATGTCCCATGTTCCACTTCTTTGTGACAGCACCAGTGCCATAAGCGTAGCCAAAAATCCCGTGCTTCATTCCAAAACCAAACACATATAAGTGAGGTACCACTTTTTGAGAGATCATGTGGAGAAAGGAGATATTGAGCTTGCCCATGTTTCTACCCAAAACCAGCTTTCAGACATTTTCACTAAGCCACTTGACCAAGTTACCTTCACCCGCTTGCGAGGAGAACTTGGTGTGTGTGCGATTTTCTGAGCTGAGTTTTGGAGGCTTCTCTTGTAGCATATGTATACTATTGTACCATCTTTGTATCTTGATGTACACTTTCTATCTTTGTATCCTGATGTACACTTTCTGTTTTTGTATCTTGATGTACACTTTCTGTTTTTGTATCTTGATGTATAGTTTTCATCTCTGCATTTTGTGATATATCATACTGCATTTGTATCATATTCTAGGATGAGCTTCTCCTATATGCAGTGATTGCTACAACTTGCTACATTTTAGAGTTTAGGCAGGCTGGCTAGGGATTGATTGTATGGATGGCTATGCTCTTGATGGTCTTGATATATATTCCTTTGAGATAGTCACTTTTTGAATTAAAATGACAAACTGAACTTAAACTCTTATCACCCATGAGTAAATGCCTTTGCATGTCTTGTTTGAGCCAAAATGGCTATATTTTGCTTAAGGTCATGCTAGGATGATATTCTTTTCATTTGGGTCAAAGATCTTTGTCATTGTAAATGTTTAGCCCATGTTTATCTCATGGAGGAGCATAAGCTTCTTTTTGTCGCAAAGACATTTCATGTACCATGCTTAATTTGAAAAACTTGAAAAATGAGATGTCTATGCATGAAAGAAGAAAGATGAGAAAAAGATTTATTTGAAAATATTTATGCTCATGTCTCTATGCTTTCACCATTGCACACACTTGCACACAGGGTGCTAAGCGGTTGCATGTTGTTTGCCGGAGAAGTCTCCCATGACAAGTGAACACATGGCTCCGTGCTTTGACATGACATGAGATAGATTTTGGGCGTTTATAATGATCTTTTGTCAAGAATGCTTGTTCTATCATGATCTTGGTGAGATGAAGTTTATTTTTGCTCAAATGGCCCATGTTTAGGACTTTGCTCATGAGGTGAAACTTTTGGAAAAATTGCACAAATTGATCATGGCTTTGTCAAATGGTTATATATCTTCACTTTCTTGACGGCAATGCCCTTATGATGCTGTGACCTGTCTAGTTTGCCTGTTCTCTAACTTGTAGAATTTTGTATTGCTCATTGCCTATTTGAGAAGCCTAGAGTTGAAATTTTTGCATTTTTGCCTTGATTTGTGCATTGTCAACAAGGGGGAGAGTTTGAGCATTGGAATACATTACTGGGCACTTATGGAAGGTTTTCAAGTTGAAACGATATCTTTCCGAGCATTTTTCTGTGATTTGCATTTTTGTGCTTTGACTGGGTAGGGCGGTGTGACCGGTCCTGAAGCAAGGGCGGTGCAAACGGCCCTCCAGGGCGGTCCAACCGGCCCTGTGCAGTGGCACGAGGTCTTGTGTGATTTGATCCATTTTCGATTGCATTTTCGCACGCACAAGTTCACTTGTTCTAGGGGAGTTTGCATCAATGCAGGGGGAGTGCCTTGAGTGTTCTGAAAAGTGATTTGGAGATTTGTGACTTGTGTTTTGTGCTTTGCTCTTTTGCCGATGGTGTTGAGCCCTTTCGCTTCTTCTTGAAGAGTCGGCGTTTCTGGAGCTTTCTCTTGCGAAGTGACTTTGTTTTGGCTTGTCTTTGCTTTTAGTCGCTTGCTTTAGTCTTGTTTTCGATTTCTTTTATATTTTCTTTATATCATTGGTTACTATGTGTGTGTTGTCAATGCACTCATCAAGGGGGAGATTGAGGACCCGGTGTGTCCGAGGACCGGTGGATGGTCGCTTCCTGGTGTGATGAGTGATTGAGAACATGGTGTGGATTGACGTTTCCCTTGGCTCAAGTATTGCAGGTATAGAATGCGGCTTGATTGCATTTGTGCAGGTGAAGAACAGGCGCGAAAGGTCTTAGCCATGGCGGCCTCCGAGGAGCGGAAAGACAAGTAGGCTTGGTTCGAGGGACCCGATGGCCAGATGGATCGAGTGCGGTTCACATGGTGGCAAGAACGAGCAAGGGAACGTGGTTCCGGTGCGAGGCAGTGGCTCACGACCGAAGCTCGTACGCGGACATGAAGCCGGTGCAAGGTGGCGGCTCACAACCGAAGCTTGCACGCGGGGTTTGGTGGTTTGGCCAGAAGACCACCGGATGGACGGTTTCCCTTGGTTTGGGCCTCAAAACCAAGGCCGAGGACTCGACGTAGCGACGGCCTGGCTTGCCAGCCAGGGGCGGTCCAACCGCCCCCAGGGGCGGTGTGACCGGTCCCACCTGGGCAGGTCGCCCGTGAGCGTCGAGGAGCTTCGATCCGGAGGACACGCGGCGTGATCGCAAGGCTTGCGTCGGAGGGAAGCTAGCTTGCGGTGGAAGGTGTCCCAGCCGGAAAAATCTTCGCAGAAAATGTCATATTCGCCCCTGAGGGGTATGTATCGCTTAGGGGTAGTTTAGTCTTTCGAGCACCACCATTTGGACTATATAGTAGACCCCCTAGGGGTGGTGGCTGTCATCTCTCAGTTATTTTCATTTGGCTTGTTTAGTTTTCCCTTTCCCTTCATCCTCTCCACCTATAACTATTTTGAATCATTCATAGTTTGTATAGGTGAATTCATGGTTGGTTGATTGAGCTTAATCTCTTATCTTTGTGCCATGATTTGATTTCCCGAGCTCCTTTTCTTTTTCCCATTTTCGGATATTTTCGGAGCCATTTTTGGGGGATTTTCGTTCTTCACTTTCTAGCCCGTTTTCTCTCGGATTTCTTTAGGGGAATCACGCATGAGTGCCTTGTGCCTCTTTTCTTGGTGATCCCTTGCCCCCAAACACCGGGAATCAGTTTAGATTTGAAGTTTTTGGGATGAACTCGTGGAGGGTGTGTTCTTCGCTAGATTTGAAATTCCCGGAGTTCTAGGGAGTTAGAGGCCGATATTTTTGGGGATAGCCTCTCCTTGAGGTGTATATCATCTACCCAAAGTTTCGTCTCAAGACTCCAAGCCGTTTGGGAGATCCGTTCTCGAGTTGACCTTTTTCCCGTGCTGCCTGGGAAGACCGGTGTGGCCGGTCCTGGAGGTAGGTGTGACCGCCCCTGGGGAGTCAGACCGGTGTGACCGGTTTTGCATGTAGGTGTGACCGCCCCTGGCCGAGAGTTGCTGATTTGGGTTGATTTCGTTCGATTCTTGTTGGATTTGTTCGATTCGAGTTCCGCTGCGTTGATCTTGTTCCTAGGGTCAGTAGCCTCACAGTAGCTACGTGATCTTGGCAAGGTCGGTCCATTGATTTGGATTGAGTTGGGAGAAGCCGGATCTTGAGAGGAATTTTTATCGGCTCCCATTCACTCCCCCCCCCCCCCCCCCCCCTCTCTGGTCGCCTAATTGGTCCTTCACAAGGACATAAGCATTATCATTAATCTTGGTTAGCACTTTAAAATGACCAGCAACACGAGGCATTAATTTAGAACAACACAAAGTAGGGAAACCATCCTTTCTCAAATGCAACCAAACCATATCACCCAGTTCAAAAGTAACAAGTTTTCTCCCTTCACTCCCAGCAACCTGATATTTAGCATTAGCAGCAGCAATATTTTGTTGAGTTTGTTCATGCAAATTAATCATATGTTCAACACATGTGCAACAACGTCTAAGTGTGGGGCGTCATCAGCATCAATCGAAAACAAATCAATAGAAGCCTGAGGAATGTAACTATAAACAATCTGAAAAGGACACATCTTTGTAGAGAAATGCGTAGCATGATTATAAGCAAACTCAACATGAGGCAAGCAATCCTCCCAACGTTTCAAGAACAGCCCTAAGCATAGTTGACAAAGTTCTATTAACCGCTTCAGTTTGTCCATCAATTTGAGGGTGACAAGTTGTGCTAAACAACAATTTACTTCCCAATTTATTCCAAAGTGATCTCCAAAAATGACTGAGAAACTTAGTATCACGATAAGAAACTATTGTATTTGGAATACCATGCAAGGGAATAATCTCTCTAAAGAACAATTCAGCAACACTACTAGCATTATCAGTGTTATGACAAGGTATGAAATGAGCCATTTTGGAGAATCGATCAACAACCACAAAAATAATATCCCTCCCCTTCTTAGTTCTAGGCAATCCCAAAATAAAGTCCATAGAAATATCAAGCCAAGGGGAAGTAGGAACGGGCAAAGGCATATACAAACCATGGTTGTTCAATCGGGATTTAGCTTTTTGACAATTAGTGCAGCGTGCAACCAAGCGCTCGACATCATGGCACATCCGGGGCCAAAAGAAGTGGGCGGCCAGCACCTCATGCGTTTTGTAAACGCTAAAATGTCCCATCAGTCTGCCTCCATGTGCTTCCTGTACCAACAAAAGACGAACCGAGCTAGCTGGAACACACAGCTTGTTAGCGCGAAACAGGAATCCATCCTGAATGTGAAATTTGCCCCATAGTTTACCGGTCATACAATGTGTAAAAGCATCTTTGAAATCAGCATCATCGACATATTGATCTTTCACAGTTTGCAAACCAAAGATTTTAAAATCTAACTGGGACAACATAGTATATCGACGAGATAAAGCATCAACAATGACATTTTCCTTTCCGTTCTTGTGTTTAATGATGTAAGGAAAAGACTCAATGGATTCTACCCAATTAGCATGACGACAGTTCAGATTATTTTGGGTACGAATATGTTTTAAAGCCTCATGATCAGAATGGATTATAAACTCACGATGCCACAAATAGTGCTGCATGTTTGCAAAGTACACACTAAAGCATAAAGTTCCTTATCATAAGTAGAATATCTCAGGCTAGCATCGCTTAATTTTCACTAAAATAAGCAACCGGTTTTCCTTCTTGTAACAAAATAGCACCTAACCCAATACCACTGGCATCACATTCGAGCTCAAATATTTTACTAAAATTAGGCAATGGTAAGAGAGGAGCATGTGTTAACTTATCTTTCAAAGTGGTGAATGCGAGCTCCTGTGAATCACTCCAACTAAATGGCACGCCTTTCTTTGTAAGCTCATGAAGAGGTGCTGCAATAGAGCTAAAATCACGTACGAATCGACGGTAGAAACCTGCAAGCCCAAGAAAACTCCGAATCTGTGTGACCGTCGTCGGTGTAGGACACTCCCGAATTGCATCAATCTTGCTGCTGTCCACCTCAATGCCCTTTGGAGTAACAACATAACCAGGAAACGAAACACGTTGTGTGCAAAAGATTCATTTTTTCATGTTAGCAAACAAGTGAGCCGCACACAACGCATTGAAAACAACACTCAAATTTTCTAAGTCCTCTTCCATAGACTTGCTGTAAATGAAGATATCATCAAAATATACAACAACAAACAAACCTATGAAGGGCCTTAGAACTTCATTCATCAAACGCATAAAAGTGCTGGGAGCATTAGTCAATCCAAACGGCATAACCAACCATTCATACAAGCCAAATTTAGTTTTAAAAGCTGTTTTCCATTCATCACCTAATTTCATGTGAATCTGATGGTAACCACTATGCAAATCAATCTTAGTAAAAATAATGGCACCACTAAGCTCATCTAGCATATCATTAAAGCGTGGTATAGGATATCGATAACGAATTGTGACGTTATTAATAGCACGACAATCTACACACATACGCCAAGATCCATCCTTCTTTGGAACAAATAACACTGGAACGGAGCGAGGGCTAAGAGACTCATGAATGTAACCCTTGTTGAGCAACGTCTGTACCTAGCGCTGAATCTCTTTCGTCTCATTGGGATTTGTGCGGTACGGGGCGCGGTTCAGAAGCTGTGCGCCTGGAATGAGGTCGATCTGGTGCTCAATGCCACGAAGTGGTGGTAGTCCAGATGGTAATTCTTTGGGAAAGACATCAGCGTATTGCTGCAAAAGGTTAGCAACCGTAGGGGGAATATCCAAAGATGGTACATCATCAAGTGAAACGAGCACACTAGAACATACAAGTGCATAGTAAGGGAGCTGATCAACACATGATCATCAAAATCGGCACGTGTAGCAAATAAAACAGGAGCATGCAACTTGATTTCAGATGTCGACGGTGATGGTTCAAGTTGTTTAGCTTTTTTAGCGGCTTGAGCAAGGTCATCTTTAACAGTACTGATGTATAATTATTTTTTGACCATTAAACATGAGAGAATAATGATTCGAACGACCATGATGCAAGCTATCAGTATCATATTGCCAAGGTCTACCAAGTAACAAAAAACATGCTTCCATAGGAATAACATCACATTTAACAAAATCAGAATAAGCACCTATGGAGAACGGAACACGCACCGACCGTGTTACTCTAATCTTCCCACCATCATTAAGCCACTGAATATGATATGGATGCGGATCACTGTTCGCCTAAACGGCCGTTTAGCCCGTTTACACACCGTTTAAACGCTACACAGTGTCTAACTGTGTCCGTTTAATCATCTGTTTAGCCCATTTAATGGCCGTTTAATCCGTTTAATTGGCCGTTTAGTCCGTATAATGAGCTAAACGGTGGGTGACCGATTGTTTACCGTTTAGCGTTTAGGATAACACTGATGCGGATGCTTACGAGTGGGTAACGACAACTTCTCTACCAGCATATTACTCGCCAAGTTGTTGTAGCTGCCACTGTCAATGATGATGTGAATCAACCGCTCCTGCACAACCCTTCGTATGGAAAAGAGTGTGTTGCTGATTTTTCTCCGGCGGGGCAACCTGTGTACTTATCTGCATCGCCGGGATTAGCATGGATCGCCTCATTATCTGCATGGTTAGTGGCAATCATATCATGTTGAGGTTCATCAGCATCACTAGCGGAAGAGTACTCACCATCGTCACGTATGATCAAAGCACGCTTGTTGGGGCAGTCCCGAATCTTGTGCCCAAAGCCTTGGCAACAAAAACACCGAACATCTTGTATACGTCGTGAGGAGGGAATGGCGCCTGGAGCTGGGGGCGCTGCAGGTTTAGCTGGGAGCGGAGCTGGATGCCAGGCTTCTTCCTACAAAAGGATTAGTATATGTCTTTGAGCGGCGTCGCTGCACTTCACGTTCAGCTTTGCAAGCATATTCAAATAATGTGACCATATCATGATACTCCTTATAATCAAGTATATCCTGAATTTCCCTGTTGAATCCACCACGAAACCGTGCCATAGCAGCATCATCCTGTTCAAACAAACCACAACGAATCATACCCTTTTGTAACTTCTAGTAATACTCCTCAATGGATCGTTGGCCTTGCTGGAATCGCTGCATGGTGTTAAGCAAATCTCCGGCATAATAAGAAGGAACAAAGCGATGTCGCATAGCAACCTTTAGATAAGCCCAAGTAGATGGAATAGTATTGGGATGTTTGAGTTTATATTCACACCACCAAATTAAAGCAAAATCAGTAAATTCACTAATAGCAGCCTTAACTTGAGACGTAGCAAGAATATCATGGCATGAAAATTTTTGTTCTACCTCTAACTCCCAATCAAGTTATGCAGCAGGGTCATATTTGCCATTCAAAGGAGGAATATTACATTTAATCTTAGAAAATGAATCATAAACAGGATTACGTACCACATGGCGGGCACGACTGCGGCGTTCTCCATCCTCCTGCTCTGTGTCACCACCATAGCCCTTCTGCAATTCCGTGAGCGTCGTGTTTATCGTCGTGAGCGTCGTGTTCATCGTGTCAAGCCGGGCCGTAAGGGTGTCGAGTGTACACTTGGCGGCTGTCTGAGCAAGGTCAAGCTGATCGAGACGCTCATTGGACGAGGAGACCGTGGAATCAACCTTCTCACGCATCGTCTTTATGTCGGCGGTAAGTCCATCAATGTCGGTCCTCATGCCTTGCAGCTTGGTGTCCATATTGTCGTCGTCTCCTGACATGGTTAGCGCAAACACAAAAACAAATCCTACGACAACAGAGGTGTGGATGTAATGCCCACAAAGACGCTGCGATCAAGTTCTTATCCGTTCTTGCCAAGCAACAGGGACGACCGCAAATAACAAGTAGCACCTGCGAGAGATTGGAGCAGCGATTGCCTGGAGAAACAAAATCTGCTCGTCGTAGGAATATGTGTAGTTCTGGGTAGGCTGCACTCAAGTCAAGGATTAGCACAATCAAGCAATAATGCAAAGCAGAATTATAGTGCTAAACACATAACTATGTTGCTGGAAACAAGTGCAACACAATCTGGAGCAAGGACGGCTATCAAGGAAGTGTATGCAGAAACGGAAAATCTCCCGGGCCTCGGTACGCTATCTAAACGATATTTTTTGGCCTTGAAACCGACGTTACCTATGCTATGCCAGCTGCAACGTATAGGAAATTTCGTAAGCTTTCCAGGAAAAAAAAGAACACTGAAAGCGGAGATCCAAGCGAAAAGTTATGGCCGTTTTCGTGAAGGTGTCCAAAACGGTAGAAAACTTCCAAAGGAAACCGAGCGAGATTAGGCAACCTTTATCTGTTTCCTTTTTTTTATTCTTTCCTTTTCTTTCTTTTACAAACTTTCCTTTTTTGTTTCCCTTTTTTCTTTTTCTTTCCTTTTTTTAACTTGCCAAAAGAACCAAGGGGGGCTCGGTTTGGGAACCGAAGGGGGCTCGGTTTGGGACGAGGGGCGACGACTTGGTGGGGGCGACGAAACAAGGAAAGGAAGGCGGCATGGGAAATGGGTGGGTCAGTTTGGAAGTGGGGGGTGGGTGAAATTCGTATTGTGTGGGGTTAGGGTTTGGGTGGGATGAAAGGCGGCGGCGACGACGAGATGAAAAACGGCGGCAGCGACGAGGTAAGGCGGCGGCGGCGACGACGGCGAAAACACAAGGTGACTAGCAACAATGACGCGCAAGCACGCAAATTCAACAAAGCAAATATTGAAAGAGAGTGCAAGGGGAAGGAGGGTGTTGGGACAAAGATCTAACCTGATTTTTTTTTGGTTTTTGTGGACTGTAGGTAATGGAACAACACTCGATAAAACTCACTGATCAACATGGAAAGCTGATACCACTTGATCTTTCGGTGAGTGGGGATAATTTCGACTTCGTGGAAGTAGACCCTCACGATCTGACTATGACAAGCGAACTCAAAGCGCCAATGCAATCGCTGAACCAACTCCCTGTGGTTACCGACCATGTTGTAGCAAGATCAGCAACTTCCTGTACGCAATTGAAGAACGAACAAGAAAAAGAAGGCGAGCAATCTTAAGATCACTCGAAGGTGGAGTTCTGAATCACACGAGGACAACACGTATTTATGCGTGTCGTATGTAGCTAAAGCTAGATGTAAAACAAAACTCAAGTCTGAAAATAAAAGAGGAGTCTATCTAAATAGGGGGCGCAGCCCCTAGGGTCAGCGTGGAGGGGGGAGTCAGGCTGTGAGAGGGTGGGGGCGTGCCCAAGGTGGGCCCCACCAGTCCAGGAGCCACCACCCGGGACTCCTGTTGGGCCAGCTTCTATTCTTCTGGGCCTTCTTTTTTTAGCAGCTAGACGAAACTCAATTCTCTTGCATGGGCCCGAGTAATTGGCGAAAGTGGAAGAGATGGCGCGTGGGCTTGTAGTAGTGGTGGCGCCTGGTCTTCTGGTGTTGACGCGCTCGTGTTGTAGTTGATGTCCTCATCAATCTCCATCATCATATCCATCCCCCACATCCCCTTCATGTCCATATAAATCAAGAAATTGACTGCCATCAAACTCTACAGCGTCTGTACCCTCTCGAATCATATTATGATGTAACTCCTCCTCCTCGCTACGTCCGGTCATTTACCCCAGTACATATGAATATTTTCTAATACGAATATTTTTTAGTATGAATATTTTCTAGTACATATGAATATTTTTCTAGTACATATGAATATTTTTCTAGTACATATGAATATTTTCTAGTACAATATGAATATTTTCTAGTGCAATATGAATATTTTCTAATACAATATGAATATTTTCTAGTACATATGAATTTTTTTCTAGATAACAATAGATTACGAATATTTCTAACTCAATACGAATATTTTCTAACTCAATATGAATACTTTCTAACACAATATGAATATTTTCTAACTCAATAAGAATATTTTCTAACGCAATATCAATATTTTCTAATACAATATGAATATGTTCTAACTCAATATGAATATTTCCTAACACAATATGAATATTTTCTAACACAATATGAATATTTTTATAATACATATGAAATTTTTCTAAGTACACAATATATTATTTATAACATATCTAAAAAAACGTCAGCATCACACACGTATGTCGGCGCGCGGGCGAAGCGGAATGGGGCGACGGCCGAGCAGACGGCCACTGGCGCGAGGGAGCCGATGGAGAGCGATGATGGCGAGGAGGCGCCGGCGCTGGCCGGCGGAGCGAAACGGACGTGGCAGGCGCGGACGGGCGGAGCGGAGTCGATAGCGAGGGAGAAGCGCCGGTGCGGGACGAGGTTGAGGGACGAGGGCGTCGGCAAGGGACGCGCGCCGGCCGGTGAGGGCGGAAGCCGGTGGGGCGGCGCAGGATGGCAGCGCGTCGGCGGCCTCGGGGATCCACGGCCAGACGATGGGGAGGCGCGGGACGACGGCGGCGTGCGCGGACGACCGCGGAGGGGGCGCGGCGGTGCGAAGGGGGCGGTGAAAATTTGGCTAAGTGTTGGGGAAGGAGAAGAGTGGGGTTTTATACCACAGGCAGTTTAGTACCGGACCTTGTTACAAACCAGTTCTAAACTGCCTCACCATTAACTGTTTTACCTTTTCTTTTATTTGCATTTCTATTCGTGTATATTACTTTTATTTCCGTTTAGCACTTATTATAAATCGTAAAGGCACAACATTTGTTATTCAAAAATTAAAATCACGTTGATGATTACATGTTTAATTTCAAATTTAAAAATACACAAATATACTTTCCTGTTGTGAAACTAACTAAGAGGTTATAAATATCTCACATACTTATAGTAATCTGTAAAATACGAAGAGATTATTATTATTTTTTACATGCAAAAATGTTTATAAATAATAACTTTCAAATCTCATATAATTGTTTCTTCAAATCGGAAATTAATTGTTTAATTACGTTAAAGTTTAATACCACATCACCTTTGCAGGAATTTTCTTCTTAGTTGGCTGCCCCTCAACTTCACCAGGATCGTCTCGCCTGATTTTGTACCGCAATGCACCACAAACAGGACAAGGTTGTAATTTCTCATATACAGTGCCACGATATAGGATACAATCGTTCGGACATGCGTGTATCTTCTCTACCTCCAATCCAAGAGGGCACACAATCTTTTTGGCTTCGTATGTGGTCGACGGTAGCACATTAGCCTCAGGAAGCATGTTTTTTACGATTTGTAGTAGCTCACAAAATCCTTTGTCGCTGACACCATTAGTTGCTTTCCATTTTAACATCTCTAGCGTGGTACCAACTTCTTTAGGTCCGGCTTGCAGGTTGGGTATAATTTCGTTTTGTGATCCTCCAGCAGCTTTTAAAATTTTTTTGACTCCCTAGCAGTTTCACTGTCTTTCTATGCATCAAGCAAAACCTGACCTAACTCATCGGGTAGCTCCTCCTCCTCTACGACATTTGCCTCAACCCCGTCCATTGGATCATCATCATTGTCAAAGGCACCGGCTTCATGTAAGTAGGCAAGGTCTGGGATGTTGTTATCGTCGTCTTCTTTATCGTCCCTCATCAAAACACTAGGTTCACCATGCTTTGTCCAAACACTATAATTATCCATGAATCTGTTTTCAGTTAGGTGGACGTGTAGAGTACCCCTTCTCTTGAGCTGTATCACATTCTGGCAAATACGACATGGGCAACACATGACACCATTCGTGGACCTGGTGGCTTCAGCCGAATTGAGATAAGCGTCCAGGCTATGGTGTTTCTACCGCCGTACATCCATTGACGGTCCATCTTCAATCCTGCCACACAAAATAATTAACAAATAAATATAAATACTAACAAATTAATATAAATACCTCACAACATTTCTAATATTGCAACATTACTAATATTGCAAATAAATATAAATACCTCACAACATCACTAATATTGCAACATTTCATTCAATATTAGTAATAATTGAAAGGTTTGAAAAAACAATTACATAACATTACATATAATTAAAAGGTCTAAAATATCCATTACACAACATTACATATAATAATTAAAAGGACTAAGTTGGTCTAAGTTGGACTGGTTGGGGAGCAAGTGGAGATGATGGACTTGCACACATTTTATTATAAAAAATTAGTGAAAATAAAACTTGCTAAATATTCTCACTAAAAATCATGCTCATTCTCTATGGTATGAACTCACTATTAAAAGATTCCATTTAATTGAAGTATTGATTCTATATAGTTTAAATCAATGTACAGATCAAAAAATCCTTCCCATTCTAAAATTTTGAAATTTCTCTAAGTATAAAGTATAAAACGAAGCACAAATACCGTCAAAAAACAGAGAATAAAGTTGCTAACCTTTTGACACGCTTAGATGAGAGAAATCCCCTCAAAATGAAGAAATCCGGCAAGACCTCCACCCTCTATGGCGCCATGAATGAGAGAGCGAGCTCTCTGGAAGAATGAGCTCGAGGTCGGGGAAAAAGAAGCCGAATGTGGTTTATATAGGGAGAGTTTAGTACCGGCTGGTAACACCAGCCGGTACTAAACGTAGCAAATTAGTACTGGTTGGTGTTACTAGCCGGTACTAAACTGCCCCGAGCCGTTGCGGCTCATGCACCAAAACACACTTTAGTACCGGTTGGTGTTACCAAGCGGTATTAAAGTGCTTCCCGGGGCACTGTGCTTACAAACCGGTACTAAATTCGTCCATTAGTACCGGTTATAACACAACCGAGACTAACGTATCAGGGATCAAAGGTCGCCTTTCTATTGGTGTCGATTGTTCGGTGATGTATAGCATCACCGAGTGCAGCATGCATAGTTCTGGCTCGCACGAAGTCGACATGCAAAGTACTCTTCATAGAACTGGAGAGGTGGCTCTGACAACTATTTTTGGTGGTTCCAGCAAGGGAGCACCGAAAAAGAGTTCGACCAGCCCAGAACAATGGTCGCACGAGGCCCTTGGTATACCAGAGAGGGAACGAGGGAGGCCAAGTAAAGGTTACAAACACGTGTTATATTAAGAAGATTGTTAGGCATGCATATTCACTACCTGCCGTCTGGGTTTGTTCAACTAACTAGGTGATTCCCCGCACGTTGCTGCGGGATTTGAGAGCTTTTTGATAAACTATGAACCACTACCAATCCCGATTAATACAAACAAAAAACACTTAAAAATAAATTCGACGTTATGACATTTAGGATTTGACAGCTACCTGTTTATATAATGACCCTTAGTTATTGGAAGATGATGTGAATATGTCGCATAAAGAAAAATTTGATGGAAAATGGTGGATATATAGCTTGCATTTTGAGAAAAATAGAGTTAATGAAGAACATGAGAGGCTCGGAGGCTCTTGATATGTCGCGCCGCCATTTTAAATAAAGGAGGGAAGACCAAAAGTGCTAGGATGACGTGGCTTGCTGAGAGTTGAGAGAATTCCCTATAGTGGGGACCGTCTATATAGTTATACTAGGTGATTTTCCGCACGTTGCAGCGGGATTTGAAGGTTTTTCGGTAAACTATGAATCACCGTGGTTGTTTAGTTGCTCGTAAAAATAGTACACTTGTAGAGATTACCCCGAAAGCCGTATGAGCTATCTGTTAATGCAAATTATAAACTTTTATGTTACTTTTGAATAGATAAGAAAAAAATAATAAGACATAAGCTAATGAATAGAAAATGTGCACTAAGTTACAATTAATGCATCTTATAGTTGGGTGTTAATGCATCTTAGTGGGAGGTGATGATGTGGCTTCATGAGAGTTGAGAGAAATCCTTAGTGGGGATCTCCTATATAGTTATAGTAGATAACATGCCATAGAGGCAACTGCCAAGAGTTTTGTTCACTTGCCTAGTGTGCAGGTATGCTACTTAATTAATAAACTAGGTAATAGCCCGTGCTTTGCTACGGACATAAAATTGTTTAAACTAATTATAATCCTTCAATGTTGTCATGTCCTCACGGAAATTGGAATTTATAGTTGAACTGTAATGATGTTTAATGTGTATTGCGTGTTACATCCTGCGTCATGTACAAACAACGACAATCAGAATTGAAAATTTTAATTTTATTTCTTGCACATCTATATGTATTCATGAGCTAATAAAACAAATTGTTAGCCTACAAATAGATGGATGGCCATAAACTCTAGTAGACCCGAACCATCCAATCAAAAAAAAAAGAACTGTAATTATGATTGGCACGCTCATGACGGAGTCGATGTGGATGTCACACATCAAAAGAAAATTGGCCGCATGATTTTTTTCTTATAATACAAATTAGGCTGTGTATTTTTATTTTTGCCCGAACACCAGAAGTGAATTTCTGGACCACAGGCGTGTACCGCAGGTATCCAACTTAACCGCTCGTCCACCTAAAAGAACTAGTAATTTGCGCGCGCCCATGCGGGCGGCTGAGTCTATCACAGATTCGAAGCTTCGAGCGCTAGATCCTGGTTGGTAAGTTGAAACTGATAAAATGGATAGAAGTTTTGTATTATTTGTGATCTAATTGGAAGGTATTAAAAGCACAATTAGGCATTGTAACCATGTTAATAGTTGTTTATCAGCAATCTTATATAGACAGATTCTGTTTGTGCCATGGTGCAATTATCTAAAGATTGTGCATCAACGTTCATAATGGAAGGAGAATTCATTTGTCTTACAATTCATATGCTATGATTGAAAGGACATGGGATTTATGGCATTGCAAAGCACATTACAAGAGTGGATGTTATGTTCAACGAATTACGTAATCTGTAGGTGCTACTGTCATATAGAATCATACTCTGCAATACATATTGTTCCACTTATCACTTTATATGACCAAATGAGTTCTTGCTGAGGGGGGCCAAAGTGATCATACCACCAAGGGCAGTGGAGAGTGGTATGAGAGGCTCACTGAAAAGCTTTGCATATCACGTGCCAAGCTCCAAACTGCATACCATGGGAATCAACAAATTTTTAGAAAATAATTAAGATTGCTATGGATGGCTGGACGTGGGTAGAAAGACATAACACCTAGAAAATTAGAAATACATGCCACGAAGATTAGTAAGAAAGAGAATCTGCAAGTTTTGTTAATTTATGCCAAGAGTCCTATAAGATTTCATCGAAGACCTGAAATTGAAAGTTATATAGATACATAGCCTAGTGAAACAAAGATGGGTGTCTTTCATTGACTGATCCATTTTTTTTTTGTTGAGGTAATTACGCAGCATATGTAATTTGAGGTAATGGATTGTTTGTTTATACAAAAAAGAGAGAGAGAAAGAAGTACATATAAGGCATCTTGTGCATGGCCTGCGAACACCTTTTCCTAATCATACCTTAGAGTAAAGAGCAGAGAGTAGAAAGGTGCTTGTGCAACTGGACTCAAACAATACTCATTTCTCCTCGACCTTTGTTTTCCTCTGGAACAACCTACATAGCTAATAAGCAGAGAGTGTAAAGTTCTAACATGAATTTAGTTGAGATCCTTCCCTGTTCAGTATATTAAGGAGGTAAAACGGCAAAGGTAACACAATCATCACTGCATTTTAAGCAGTCACTAATATCTAGAACCATTTTTCAACCTATTATTGTCTCAGCTCTTTCTTGCGACCTGGGAGGCATGTAAACAATCAATTGGTCATTTTTGCAGCCTACCATTGTCTCAGCTCTCATATAAGAATATGTTCTTTTTTTTTATATGGTACATAATATTTTTCTTGGCCGTTTAATATGGTGAAGTTACCATTGATAGTACAGCAGGACCACATCAAGCATATTCTTGCTACTCTTTCATGAATCAGCAAAAAACGGGGAAACATTTCAACGATTGTGTGAGTTCTTTCCCTATCCATTCAATTCATACTTATTTTCTTTTTTCTCCTTATCTTTATCGCCTAATTGGAAGTACCTACATTATAAGAACTTAAAAAGTAGTAATTGTTGGGTCCATGGCAGCAATAACAATAACATAAAAGAATGCAAAAACACCAAAGCTACCAAAAAAAAATCAGCAGTCCTTTTTCAAGGTAGTATGGATTTTGAAACTGCATTGGTAGGCGCTTTTCTGACCATACATCAAAAGGAGTGTGAAAAGTGCTTATCTGGTTCGATCCATTGCCAGAACCTTCAAGCAAAAGAAAGCCCAATGAAGGTTTATTAGATTTGCTCAATTACAGAAGACAGCATATGGACAGATTTTTTACAAAGGTGCTGAAGGCACGGAGAAAACAAAGATATTCTTTTTTCAGTGCAGGATATGGACTTAACATAGGAAATGGCTGCAAATACATCTGTTATTTCCCTTTTATCTTTGCATTTCTAAAATATTAAGAAAATCCATATTGAGTTTGAAAGGGACCAACTTACTATGCAAACATGAATTATCTGAAAATTTTGAACCACGAAAATAAATTACCTTAGTCAAGGTATCTGAGTATCCGATTAAGTTCTATATAGGCTGAATTAGGCATGTGGTCTACATATCAATTTCAAACAATAAAAAATCACTTACAAAGGTTTCAGTAATTTAAAACCATTTGACATGTATTTGTCAGAATATTGAAGGGGAGTTAGCCCATAGCTTGTACAATAATCAAGGAGGCTCCTGCAGCTTTTGTCATTAGCAAGTGCCCTTAGGCAAGAAACCTGGATAAAATCTTATGGTAACCGCATCGTCTATATAGAATTCGAAGCAAACATGAGAATAATTTGTTCATGGTAAATGGAGTGAAGGAACATTTAAGACTTTAACTTCTAAGCAAACATGAGAATAATTTGTTTTCATGGCATAGAGGATATTAAGATAACTAAACGTCAGGTCCAAAGTCAAGTATAAAATGCACCCAAAAAGTTAATGAAGCTCTTATACAGCAGTAGCGTAGACAAATGAAGGTAATGAAAAATCCTTATGGTGCTACATCGTTGCAGCCACCTATCACCGACCACAAAAGCTCTGTGTATGAAAACTGTAAGCATTCCAATACGTTGGCAGTACTGAACTGGAAGTCCTTGTATTCTTATAGCTAGAATTTTTTTTCAAACAAATGAGCGCTGCTTGTGTCCCTCAGAAATTTGATATGGTCCATTATCGAGTTCGTTTACAATTCATTTGAACTATTAGCCATTATTGGTTACAGAATATTACATCAATTATTACCAACTTAATAAAATGATAGGTGCAGAACTAAAAAGTTGAGATTTATATTGTTTTGTTATGTGTCAAGTAGCTACCATTGTGACTAAATAAACTGGTACTCACTGCACGAAAATGTAAGATAAGAAGGGTAAAAACTTACATCTATTTCACCATATTATGGGATGAAAAAAAGACAAGGTTGAATAGCAGTTCCTTTGACAGGCGCATGCCATGTTGAAGATGGCGAATTTGCAACAGTTTGGTACAAACCTGCAGTAAAGCAAACAATAATGGTGTTACCTTCTAAAACCATTTTGCCTAAAAAAACAGTACTGATTTTGATGAGTAGATTTTGGCAGAAGTCATATATAATCTACAAAAAGTTAACCATAAAATAAGTCTGAAACCAGATAATTTGTTAAGCTACCAAACTAAGACTTATTCCTATGCATGAGGTACAATATTGGCACTCCCTGCCATAATGGAGGTACTATTTTCTTTTCCTCAATAATGCTCTGCACTGAGATTCATTACACTCGGATGCAAAAGCTTTACTGTTACACTAAAAAAAATGCATATGGAAAATAAGTGTTTTATTTTGCAATGCAGTAAAAATTTGGTTAACAGGACATAAGAACATTCTAATTAACAAATATCATGGCCCTCTGTTCTTACATTCTAATAAAGCAAACACATGTGATTCCGAAACCATAATTTTTTAAATCAGAATTGTACAACAAAGGGATGCTGGATCGAAGATGCGTACTTTGCTGAGTACATAATATCCAGAATAGAAAATAGATGTGCTGATGTTCCTGCAGTAAAGAGCAATGGATTAAAGCAAACTGAAAGAAAATAAAATGATGGATCACAATTCATAAAAAATGTCGATATCATGGTATAACTTTGCATTGCTTTGCAGCTGGAGACAGTGATGTACTCATATTATCCATTGATAAAGGAGAATAATGCACGGTCATCTATTTGGAATATGTACTGTACAATAATGAGGACCAAACATTGTAAACTGAATGAGGGACATCCCTTTCAGGATCATGACGTAGAACATAGCAACACTAAACAAGAGAGAAGATAGCCAATCACCTTACCAAGATGACACAACAGAAGCTTCATAGTGACTTCGAATTTTGAGTGCAAAGGGAAAAGTGACAGCCTAGTTGAACCTACTAACAAATACTATACTATATATAAGTAGACAAGAGGTAACAAAAAGCAATGTCAAATGCAGAAATACAACAGCAAATCCGAGTGAACAAGATAACAAAGTGCAGCTCTGCTCACCAAAGATGAAATCTCAGTGGACACCAACACGACCTCTCCTGCAAACATGTCAATAATGCAAAGATTCAAATGAAACAAATCAGTTAGCGAAAAATAGTAGAAGGTAGGTAGGCTGAAGGCAGCGTGCATAATCCTGAAAGTAACTGAGGAATAGGGAAAGGGGGGAAAATAATGCCAAAATCTTGCTGACAAAATTGACAGAGGAGAGGATGGAAGGAGGAGAAGAAATCATTCACTGAGGACATAAGGTCACTAAATCAATCCACCTTGCTGATGAAACTGACAGAGGAGATCAATCCCTAAAGCAGTAATGGTCAAAATGATTCCTAATACCAAAGTTCAAAATTCCTGAGCACCATGGAGTGGACGGCGATACAAATTGAACGAGGTGCCCCAAGATCGATCTGTTAAAGTGAGAAGAGAGTACATCACCAGAAAACGTGGAATCTCAGCTGGAAGTGGGAGAAGACCATGGCTGAAACTCAAGCGGCGCGAAACGACGGGGAGCCGCACTTGGACAACGGCCGAGCGGAGGACGCGCTCCGGCGGTGGTCGTGTATAGGAGAAGCGATTTCTTCCAAGGAGGAGGAGACAGAGGCGCTGGCGCTGCTGGAGGCCTGAAGCCTCTTTGTTTTTGGTGGCCATGCCAGCGCGGAGGCCCGCGAGGCGTAGAACGGCGCGAAACTTCTCGTCGTGCCGCCGCCTCGCCTCGCCTCGCCTCAGGCCGTCGAAGACCCCAGCCGTTGCAGGACCTCAAGCCGTCGACAGCCCAGCCCCCAGGCCGTCACCTCGCCTCGGGCCGCTGCGAGACCCTGAAGCAGCCGCCGCAATTTGCCCCGCCCCCTTCCGTGGCGCCCAGCAATCCCACGGCCCGTAGCGGCTCACGACGCCGGCGCCACCCGCCGCGACCCCGCTAGACCGACACGCCGTTCCCGAATCCGCAGCCGCCACTTGGTCTGACCGCTGCTTGCCCCGGCTGCCGCTCGCCCCGTCCCACGGACGCCGCGCTCGAGCAGCCGCCGCCATCAGCGTGCCCACTGCCCAGTGATGCGATGCGAGGCGAGGCGAGCTCGCCGGTCAGAGAAGAAGGGAGAAGTGCGACGAGCCGAAGAAGGAGAGAAGAGAGGGCAGACAGCGGAGATTTTTTGACCGCAGAGAAGGACGGGATGAGATCGGGAGAGTTCTAAGTTAGTTGATCTCCAGCCAGTTGGCTCAAAGGCCAGCTGGGCCTTTGACTCGTGTCCTGATCGGGGACGTCCAGCCTAATAGAAGGCTGGTGGGCCCCCGTCGCGCAGCCCTATATAGAGTAGGTGGGGGCTATGGCGCGTGAAATGAGGTTCACTCCTGCCGTCACTCCCACCATCCTCTAACCCTAACCCGATCTGAGAGGGGGGCTGCCAGCGATGGGAAGCACCACCAGCGGCAGTCATCGTCGCCCCTGTGACCTCTACTCCAACCATCGCTGCCCGTGCGCAGACTTCACCGGCAGAACCAGTGACGCCAATAGGATGTCAAGGTATGTCTTCCAAAGGTAATACCCGTGCGATCTACTCCGGGTGATCCAGTATTAATCAACATTGGTATCAAGAGCAAGGCCCAAAGAGTAGATGGTGTTCGGGTCAGAAAGAACGATTCCATCGAATCGAAACAAATCAGAAAGAAAGAGTGAAATCTAACTCTAGATTCAGAGAGAAGGGGTGAAAGCGGCGGCCGCCGGATCCACCCGACGACCGCCGGCGGTGCACAGCCGCAGAAACAAAAGGAAAGAACTCGTTTTTGAAACCGAAATAGAAAGAAGATGAACAGAGTTCATCATGAAACTCTAACCCTAACAAACAAGGGCGGATCCGGAGGGAGAGGCTCACCTAAGGCCCCTCCGCCGCCACCGCCGCCGTCGTCGCTGCTAACTCGGTGGCGCGTGGGGAGAAAACCTGCGCCGCCGCTCGCCGCCGCGCGGGAGGGCCGCCGCCGTCCACAGAGCAGTGCGAGCGCGGTCAGCGTACACCGCGTGCGGGTTCCGAGGGCACCGCCCGCGAAGCTACTCGACGGTGGCGCGCTCAGCCAAGGGCGAACGCGCGCACCGGCGAGGAGCAACGCGGCGACGCCACTCTCTCCTCTGGCGGCCATGGTCGATCGCCCCGCTCGTCGTCTCTGTGCGTCGTGGAGCGAAGAGGAGGGGAGAAACAAGAGGGACGGCTCGACATCGCTGGTCATGGCGCCGCGGCGAGGACGAGAGGAGCGGCGGCCAGAGCGCCGCCGGCGGCGCCACTTGCTCCGGCCAGAAAAGAAAGGGGAAGTTGAGGTCTCGATTTAGGGTTTCCAGGGGGAGGCTGCGGTGCTCCGGTTTTGATCCAGCGAGATCGCCGGGCGACCGTCGGATGAGATCGACGGCTTAGAATCAAGCCGAGCTGCAAAGTGGGCCGGCCGGCGGGCGCTAGCTGCTGGGCCAACCGCCCAGGCAGGCTAAGCAGGCCGCGCGCGACGCAACCGGGCCGAGCCGCTCGTCGGGCCGCGCAGAGGCCCGAGCAGGCCGAGCAGCCAGGCGCGCGCACCTGGGCTGAGGGCCATTTTTGGTCGCGTGGGCTTTTCTCGCACCATAGTAAAAGGAGCAAAAGTAGACTTTTGGCTGCTAGGCCTATTTTCATATTTTCAGAAGCATTTATTTATTGTTTTATTTATAGTTTTTCATCTCTATTTAAATTTGAACCAAAGGGATAATTTTTCTTAGAGAGTAGAAAAGTTTTATTGAGATATTGTTTCTGAATAGATTTAAAGTTTCCGCTGCGATTGATTAAATCCTCATGTTAAATTCAAACCAGAGAGACAATTTAATTTGAGGAGTATAGTTTTAAAGATTTAAATATAATTTGAAGTTTCTATGTTATTTTCATTTCTGCCCAAAGGTGATGTGAAATTAATGTAGAGATAAAATTTAAAAATGCTCTTGAAGTAGAGAAATGTGTAAAGTTTTTACGTTATTTTCATTTCTGCCCAAAGGTGACGTGAAATTAATGTAGAGATAAAATTTAAAAATGCTCTTGAAGTAGAGAAATGTTTAAAGTTTTTACGTTATTTCTATTTCTGCCCAAAGGTGATGTGGAATTAATGTAAAGAGATGTTTGTTCTGTTCTATTTTCTGCCCAAAGGTGATATAGAATAGAATATAAATGTTTGAAAGTCTAATAAGCATCATTGTTGATTTTTGTTAATAATTTTCTCAGACAAAAGATATTCATGCTATCATTCTTGACTGCAGTAAGAAAAATCATCTGGGTACTTGAGACTCAGAAAATGACAAAAAAAGAAGGTCATAGCACAAGGGGAAGTGTTCCTTTTGAAGAGCGCCTTCAAAAGAAAGAATTCTTGGAAAGTGATCCAAGAAGAAAGATAGATTATTGAGAATTATTTTTCATGTACTCTATAAAGAAGAATGTATTTACATTTTCAATTTCATGATGAGAAGTAATAATTGACATGCATGCTTATTTTTTACCAAAGTCGGGGTAAGCGTGTGCGTTAAAGAACATTCAGATTTAAATATCTGAATTTGATGATTGAATACGCAAACAAAGAGCCAATTCTGGCATTTATGTCCCTCATGGGAAATACCCGTAAGGGGGAGAAAGTTAACGACAGAGTCCGCATAGCGGGAAAAGTTTAAGAAAATTACCCGCATGGCGGGGTAAAGTTTAAATAATGCTTGTGTTAGACAATCTCTCATGACGGAGGAAGGTTGGTAAAAGACTTATCCTGCAAGGCGGGAGAAAGTTGCTATAACTCATGTGCGTTTTGCGTATCCCATAGTGGGAGGCAAGCAATGAATTTTTAAGAACCTATAGACTTGAATTACATGCGAGTGTAACTTGCAAGAGGACTAAGGATAAAAGAACTATGTTGAGTTCTTATGAGGAAAAGGCACTCCCGTACGAGCTAAGTAATAATTCTGTTTTGCATGACGTAATCATGCAGACGAAGAAGATAATTAAAGTTTCCTCATTCACATTAGTTCTGAAAGGATTCGAAATTGTGGTAGAAAGATTCTAACCACATTTCGAGGGGGAGAAATATGAGATCAATTAAGAAAAAGTGAATAGATGAAACTTCCCCAATACTTAATGTAATGCAAAGTGATCTATAAATGATGAACGTGATCGTCAGGGGGAGTACGACGGTCATAATGACAATACCCCTAAAGTAAAGAAATAGTTAATTTTCTGAATTTTACAAAGTTTCAGGAAAGATAGCGCAGTTACCCAGTATTCTATACTGGGCAAGTCTCAGCAGAATGAAACATAAGAAAATAATCATTGGGATTGTGGGTGGAGGTGCTAAAAACCCTATTCATATTCTCAATAGAGTACAAAGTAAGTACCCTCGCTGAACCACTTGCGAGTGTGTGGGGGAGCCCAACTGAGGCTGTAGTTTTTAACCCATATATAGGAAAGCAGATCCCAAAATCAGCCGTTTCATTGGCAAACTTGAGATAAATGATGAAATGATGAAGGGAAGTATGGTGACTTGATAAATTAATCTTGAGGAGGAGAGGGAGCAAGTGCTCACTTCGATGATACAGGAGCCATCTTGGCGGCTATACTCGTGGCAACAATAAGCGAAAATCTGGAACCTGTCCTTCAGGAACCGATAGAACCCAGTATTGCTCATGAGAAAGAACGTTACCAGCCCCACATGATAGAGTTTGTGCCACGAAGGGCGTTCACTTATCGAAGTGGCTCGTGGCCATGGAAATGAGTTGAACTTGATAAGTTCCAACGTGTTTTGGGACTCAGTAGTTATTTCCTAATGGAGCCAAAACATCAGGCCGTGATGGGTCTGACAGCCGAATTGTGACTCCAAAGGGAACATGTAGAGAAGTGAAGTCCGCATAAATCGAAAGATTTTACACAAAGTAATGGCACATCATTATCTGAGTTACATCAGATGAAAGTAAAGACAACATCCTTAGATGTGATTTGTGTCATAACCCAAAGGGTTTGTCATGGAGGTAAAAGAACATAAGGAATGCTGCTTGAAGAAGTTATTTATAGGCTAGAGCAAGTCTCTAGACAATAGTGTTTGAAGTTAAGACTCAGTTATTTTTGAGTTAGAGAAAAAGAAAGGATAATTGTATTTGTACAAAGGTATGGAATGGGAAGATCTTTTTCCTAATTCAAGTTCATGTAGATGACATTTCACTTACTGGCAGTGATGTCAGTCTGTTAATGAAAACAAGAAAGTCTTTGTCCTCAAAGATTCAATCTCTGTGAAATTCATCAAGATGAAAGAAAAACGGGTATTAGGAATATCGCACATGCACGCTAAGAAATGTTTCTGATGAAATAAAATGTGCATGCGAGAAAGCCTACGCCTGTCCTTAAAGTCAAGGGTAATGGTTTTGAAAACTTTAGTGTTTTCAATAATTGAACAAGTGATGGTTATAGGAACTATAGTGATCCAAGAACCAACAAGCAGAAGATTAAAAGAATATGGTACCATATGCTTCAGCTGTTTGAAGCTTAATGCAAAAGATGCAAAAGAATAACATTACCTTGACGTAGTTCTAATATCCGGATTGTTATGGCAATGACCCGTCCAGATATAGATCACTGGGCTGGAGTTAATTGTATCAATCTCATGCTATATTAAGAAAAGAAATAACCAGTGCTCTCAAAAGATTGTGAGTGCAGGGTAGAACTTGTGAAAAGTGTAACGAAATCCACAATTGTCGCTAACTTTCACATTTGGGGTTTTTGTGTGGAAAATCTCCAAAGAGTTGAACAATTATCATCAATGTGATGTAAAGATATAGTATAGCATGCTATGAGGCTGAGGGACAGGCAGAATGGTTGAGAAAACCTATGCCCGGAATTGATAATGGTTGACAACAGCAACAACCATCCAAGTATACACTCCTATGACAACGAGTCAAGTGTGGTGCCAAACACATTGACAGAAAGGCATACGTTGTAAAGGAGAAAGTCCGGAATCATGTTGAAAAGCAACAATCAAGTACTTACGGATCCGTCTATTAAAGGCTTACCACCCAGTGTGTGCAGAGGACACAGAGTCGACATGGGTTTCATGGTATTGCCTATGACTTCCGGACTATAAAAGGCCCAAAGTTATGATCCTTCAAAATGGATAAGTGTATTGTGGCTGGTTAATCCGATTGAAATGGCAATCATGATGACCCATGCTCAATGTGCTTGTTTGTAATGAAGTGAATGCTAAGCGAAGAGCTGAAGTGTAAGAAAACTTATGGTGAGATCAAGGGGGAGATTGTTAGGTTGATCTCCAGCCAGTTGGCCCAAAGGCCAGCTGGGCCTTTGACTCGCGTCCTGATCGGGGACTGCCCAGCCCAATAGAAGGCTGGTGGGCCCCCGTCGCGCAGCCCTATATAGAGTAGGTGGGGGCTATGGCACGTGAAATGAGGTTCACTCCTGCCGTCACTCCCACCATCCTCTAACCCTAACCCGATCTGAGAGGGGGGCTGCCAGCGATGGGAAGCACCACCAGCGGCAGTCACCGTCGCCCCTGTGACCTCTACTCCGACCGTCGCTGCCCATGCGCATACTTCACCGGCAGAACCAGTGACGCCAATAGGATGTCAAGGTATGTCTTCCAAAGGTAATACCCGTGCGATCTACTCCGGGTGATCCAGTATTAATCAACACTAGCGGCAAGCACGCCACGCTTTTTTTTACTGCGACCGGGAAAAGTACTGCAACGTCGCTATCGACGACTGATTAGTGGGCCATTCAGCTCAGGGACGTAAATTATCAGACGCGAAATTACCAGCCGTGCGCACCAAATCGGACGGTAAAAAAAATTTCGTTGATGTGGCCGCGTGGGTACGCTGTCCCCACCGGCAGCTTATGATCATAAGGTTAGATACAAAGGACATCGGACCCACCACCTATCCTTATCGTCTTCATACTCGGTCATTCCTCTCGGGCGCGCCTGCCGCTCCAAGCTCCGTCGCAGACTTGCGATGCCGACGCGAGTGCGAGCACGCCGGCCCGCCCTTCGTGCCCGCCACCGCTCTCGCAGGGGAGCTCTCCTGTGCTCCCATCTCCCGCAGATCCGTCCCGGTCCGGTGCCAGTCTCTTCGTCTCCCACGACCCCTCCAAACCTAGCTGCCAGTCTCCTCGTCTCCCACGGTGGCGGCGGCGGCTCCCCTCCCATTGTCCCCTCCCCTCAAGATCTGGTGACGGCAGCTCTCCTCCATTTGTTCCCTCCCCGTAGGATCCATCTCTCCGGCCTTGTCGGTGTTCTACCGTCAATCCTACCGAGGGGTATCCCGAGGTAGTAGAGTTTCAGGTGGGTTTCACCGAGATCAGGAACGCAAAGACTAAGAGACTCAGGATTTTAGACAGGTTCGGGCCGCTTAGATGGCGTAATACCCTACGTCCTGTATGGTGGTTTGTATTGATGAGATCGTCTCTTTGGAGGGGGTCCCTGCCCAGCCTTATATACACGGTGGGCAGGGTTACAAGGTCGGTTTCGAGTAGAATCCTAACCAATTACAACTCGTAGAGTGCTTTACAAGCCAATCCGAGTAGTTTACAAGTCATACGACTAGTTTCCATAACGAGAAGAGTCCTTGCAGTACTCTACTCACAGTCTTCACGCCTGTACGACTCCTTCTGGAGATAATCCATGCGTCCTTGTGGGCCCATGGTCGTACCTCCAACAGGCCTATCTCTCCATGCCGTCCTCCAACCACCGCGCGGCCGGCGGCTTCCCCCGAGGTGGATCTCACCCGCGCGCCCTCCCTCTTAAATTCATAATCTTTGTTATGCACATAGATAAACTCTATGTCTAAATACACGCTACAGAATATACAGGGTTGCTGGGATTCGAACTCGGGACCTCTTAGCTTGTGCGTACCCTTTTTACCATCTCACCTGCACAACACATGTGATTGAGTAAGAGATGTTTTCCTTTTGTAGTAAGCCGTGGAGGACCCTTTAACACCGGTTATTTAACACCAACCGGTTGGTATTACAACCCGGTGCTAAAAGGCGCACCGCTTGGTATTACAACCCGGTGTTAAAGGCTCGAGAAGCTTTAGCACCGAGCGGTACTTTTAGCACCGGTTGATGTTACCGGCCGCTACTAAAGAGTCCTCGGAGGCTCGTGAATTTTAGACTCGGCGCTAGTGTTGTATTACCATGGTGTTTTTATGGCGCCGAGGCTTATGGGCTAGGCCGATGCGGTTTTTTCAGTGGTGTATCGATATTTTAGTCATTTAATTAATGCCCAGGAACACATGTGCTGTGCGCCCGGCGAATGTATTTTACCCACGAAATGTGTAGAACTATGCCTCCGCTACCATGAAAAAGTGACGAACTCTTGATTGATCGTAGAATATATGGTCGAGAGCTGATAGATACGGGGCTCTGAACTTTGATGCTTTATGTCACCTATACATCCACTAGCTGTGTGCACTCACACCGAGTACGGCAGGGACGTACGTGATTCTACATTATATTCATTTTTTTCTACTTCTATACAGTATTTTCTGCGCTGTTAGATACATATGATCTATTGACTTTTCCTCAAATTTTTAACCAGCAATACTCCGTATATATTTAACCTTTACCTATTTTTAAAACAAATAGCGTTTCTGACCAATTTTTTGGTTTCGTCCGTCTTAACTCGCGCTAAACCGGAAGAAACAATTAAAAACCACACAGAACCGGTGTAAACTGCAGTAAAACACTTAAAACCCGCGTCGAACCGGGTGCTACAGCTGTGAACCGGGCAAACCGACCGCCGAATCAGAAAAAAAACTGCACACTAGGGAAAAATTGAAAAGTTATAAGAGAGAGGGGGTGAAGGATTTGGAACCCACCCACTTGAAGACAACTCAAGTCGAGCTCATATGAGACTATATCTCTACTCCTTCTAAAACCGTAATTCCACGTAGCCAGTCGTGCCCCCGCCTCTCGTGCCCTCGCCTTCCACCAAGCCCCCACCCGCCGGCCGTGGGCCCACGCACAAGAAAAAAGGCCGATGTGCATCTCCTCCCCGCTGTGCATCTCCCTCCCTTCCCTATCCTGCCACCTTGCCGGCTCTTCACTTCAATCCCCGAGCTCGGGCCAAGGAGCTCCCAACGCCGCCTGGTACAACCAGCAAGCGAGAAGCCCTTCCCAGTCTGCAATCCAGTGGCAGGTTTGGCCGGGGAGAAAGCTACCGCCGGCGAGGGGAGTGAGAGAGAGAGGTCGGAGATGAGGAGCAGGAGGCGCCGCAGCTGGAGCAGAGGAGGGGCCGGGCCGCCGGAGAAGGTGGAGCTCTGCCAACTCGGAGCTGCTGATGCTGCGGCTGCTCTGCTCGCCGAGGAGAAGAAACGAGCCGGCCATGGACGGAGCCGACCTCCATCGTCGCCACGCTGCTCTCTGCCCGCAATTCTCCATTGGATCAGGTAGGGCCCATTGAAGGTTCGTCGCCTCCACAACAGCAGCGCCTGCAGCAAGACCCGGGCGGAACACCAGCGCCGGCGGCCATCCACGCACCCCTGCTCCTCCTCTGCCGTCGCAAGATCCGCCAGCCGCAGCTGCTCCACCGCCGCTGCACCTCCGCCGCTCCCCCGCCGTCGGCGCAGCTCTCTCCCCCGGGCTCGATTCGAATCGGGTGGAGGATGACGCGTCGCCGGCTGATCCACGCGGGGAAGGGAAGGAGGTGCTGCTCCCGTGCCCTGTCGGGGAAGGAGAGGAGGGGCCGGCCTCGGCGCCGCCTCCTCCCTTCTTCTGTCTCGCTGATGCTGCTTCTCCGCGCCCCGTCGTCGGCACCCTGTTCTTCTGCGCCGGGATGGACGGGAAGGATTTGCTTTTAGAAAAATGTAGCATGACACCAAATCCTTTAATCAGGATGAAGTTTTTAAAAAAAAATAACTACGGGTTTCGTCCGTAGCAACACATAGATATTTTGCTCGTGTTGGGGACCGCCAAAACGAAACCCACCTCGAGCCCCCTCTGGAGGGCCCGGCGATGCCCTAAGAGCATTCCCCATGAGAGGCGTGGAGCCCCCGACGGCGGCTCCGCGGCGGCTAACCCGGTTTTCCTTTCAGGCATCGAAGCCCCAAGACGGCCGCAACCTGGAGGCATGGCTCCGACAAGCCCCCAGCGAAGCCCGACAGGCCACCAGGGACCGCGGACCACTAACCCTGTTTCTATTTCAGGTATCAAAGCCCCGGGACGGCCGCAACCCGGGAGCGAGGCTACGCCCAGGGCCCCAGCAAAGCCCGGCGAACGATCGGGGCTGCGGCGGTCAATCGGGGCGAAGGCCGGGCGCCCCGCTAGAACCGCCCCCAGAGACGTGAGGCGGACGGCATCAGAGGCGGGTTTTCGAGAAGGCGCCTTAGGTAGGCTGACCAAACACGGCAACGCTGTAGGTATACAAGTTGGATTTGCTAGGGTGGTTGAACCCGGTGGTAAATGTACGAAGATAGGCCTGCGTGCCTGTGAAGTTGTAACGTAGACTAGGGGCATAACCGTCCTGCCAGGGCGGAGCGGTGGGGGGTATAAAAGGTGCCCTCCACTGCGTGTAAAAGGGTTGGCATTTTGGATGAATACAAGGACCCTTTGGCTTCTGGTTTTGTTCATTGCTCTCCGCTTTGTCTGGACTTCCAGGGGGCCCACGGAACCCTAGACCCAACATTTGGCGCCCACCGTTTGTGCTTGGCACGAAGTAAGATCCACGAGAACCATGGTAGTCCCGAAGAAAAAGAGAGCAACTGCCCCGTCGACCTCTACAGCCGAAGCCCAGGGGGCTCCGCAGGAGGCGGACGCCCAGCTCGCCCTGTACAACTCAGATGATGATGTCCACCCCAGGACCAGGAAAACAGGGAACCCCCGAACCAGGTCGAAAACCAGGGGAACCCGAAACGAGGGGGCTCCGATTCCCGATACCGCAAAACCGGCCCAGGCAGCCGAGGACCACGACCCCATAACGCGGGAGCTGGCGGAGGTCCTCGCCAAGCTCAAGAGGGCTTCCGAAGCCAGGGACAAGATCAGCTTCGAAACGCATCAGCAGGCTGAAAAGGAGAGAAAGGCCAGAATGCTGGCGGAGGCCAAGCAAAAATTGCTGGATTTGGAAACTGAGCTAGAAGGGCTCCGCACCATGCAGAGCGGGAGGGTCGAGCAACCACCGCCCGTCCCGGAGGTCACGCTCTCACTTGGTCGTTCGCACGCCGAACCCGGACCCTCGAGGCAGCCCCACGTGGTCCACGTGACCCCAACACCCGGAGCCGTAGACGACACGGCACCACTCTCGCGCGGGCTGCAAGCCATGCCTTGGCCCCAGGCATACAAGCCAGTGCCCCTACCCAAGTACGACGGATCCTACGACCCCCGCAAGTTCCTCATGAGCTACGAGGCGGCCATAGCCTCGGCCGGGGGAGACGACACAGTGATAACGAAGTCGCTGATAATAGCCTGTGAGGGTGCGGCCCTGAATTGGTATTCCCTTCTGCCCCCTCTGTCAATTTACAGCTGGGAAAACCTCAAGAACAAGCTCACCGAAAACTTTCGGGGTTTCCAAAAAGCCTCTGTCACAGAAAAGGACCTGCAAAACTGTGACACCCTCAAAATTAATAAGGATTATTTAACTAATTAATAAATAAATTATTAGATTTATAAGGACTATTATAAGCTAGAACGAGAGATATTAGGAATTATAGAATATAAAATAATAACAGAAAAATAAAATAAAGTTCTATAACTTGAGTGCTTTATAAGGACAAAACTAGTATCGGAAGCCCTAGCCTCGAATTAAAAAGAACCTAGTTCAAATTTGAATTCAAAAACTCATTTCAAAATCTCTTAGGAAAAGAAAAAGGAATTCCAAGCTTGGTGGGCCGGCCAGCCGCGGCCCAGACCTTCCAAAGTCCGCCTTAGGCCCTCCAACTTCTTCCCCCGGCTCACCCCCGCGCGGCCCAGCCCAGCGCGCCACTCCCCCTTTAGCCTTCCCCGCGAAGTCTACAAACCCCCCTTCAACTTCTTCCCCCGGCACACCTCCACGCGGTCCGGCCCAGCCCACACCGCCGTCGTCTTCCTCCTCTCTCCTTCCTCCGGTTCCTCCCCCTCTCTCATTTCTCCGGCGCCAACGCCGCCGCGCGCCCATCCCGCCACCGCGACGCCCCCAGCCTACGTGGCGCCCCAAAACTAACGCCACGCCACCCCTGCCACACCCAGCGCGCGTCAGGGAGGCCATCCCGGCACGGGAGCCCTTCCCCCCTCCATCTCGCCGCGCCCCTGCCGCCGCCGTCGCCGCTCGATTTCCCTCCTCCGGCCAAGATAGGCCAGACAAAGGCACGCGGGACGCGTGTCACCACCACGTGAGGCCACCGCACCTGAAGTGTGGCGCCGACACTCCTTCGCCGGCCATTTGCACGAAACGCCGCGGCCGCACGCGTCGCACGCCAGCGAGCTCACCATGCCGCGTGTCGTTGCCCCGCTGCCCCGGTGAGCCCCCAGGGAGCGTCGCCGGGCTATAAATAGCCCTGCGCGCGCCCTGGATGGAGCTCACCCTCACCACAAGACCACCACTCCACACCGCACCTCCACCGCGATCACCACCGCGAGCGCAAGAGCGCCGCCGCACTGCTCCAGCAATCCCGCCACCGCCAAGCACTTGAACTCCCCTCCGGCCACCGCAACATCGCCTAGAGCACCCCGTGGAGCCCAAGAAGCGTAGCGACGGGCTCTGGAGGACGCCCGCGCCCTGAGCAAGCACAGCCCGCGCGCCGCCGTGATCTGCAAGCGCCGCCGCACGCCGACGCCGCCACCCCGGCCATCTCTCGCCCCAGCCTCTCTGCGGTAAGCACCCTGCGGCCCTCTACATGCTCCCCAATCCCTCCGTCGCCTTCCACGATGCCCAGCCGAGCCCAGCCAGCGGCCGTGGGCGCCGCCATACCCCGGCGAGCCGCCGACCGGCCCTGGCACCTTTCTTCCGCAGCTTCGCGCACCAATACACTCCACGCGAACCCCGGAGTGCGAGTGACCCTTAACCAAGGCCTAGAAACCCCTCACCGCGTTTTCCCCCTTTCCGCCGGCCACCGCTCGAGCTCCGGCGAGCCCGCACCGCCGCACCAGCTCCCTAACCACGACGAGAACATCCTCGCCGGGTCCGCCGTGTTCCCCTGAAGCTGTAGGCGCCTTCACCGTCGTGAGAGCCGCTCTGTCGCCGCCGGCGGCGAGCCCTCCGGCGAACTCCCCCTGCAGCCCCTCCGCGCCGCCGTGAAGCCCGGCAGCCGCGCTGGTGCCTGCGTGGCAGCCACGCCAACGCAGGGCCCGCCTGCCAGCCACCCGCATCGCCACGTCAACCACCACTTCCCCCTCCCCGCCTCGCGTGCACGCGGCCCAGTGGACCGCAGGCCCATGAGCCGCGCGGTCCACACGCCCACAGGCACCGGTCCACAGCACAGTGACCTGCGGGATGGCGCCCATGCTGGCGTCAGCTGGCCCCACTCGTCAGCCGCACAGCCCTAGGAAAAATGCTAGGTACACCCGGCTTAGTGCACCCAAAGAGTTATTTCTCCACTTTAGAAATTCCCAAAAATTCCCAGAAAATACCTAAAAATACTAGGGAAAATAATAAGCCATTTAGTACCATCCAAATTATTTGTACCCATTTCTAGGACTTAGAATTAGAAGGATTCTTTTTCAGCCTATAGGAAGCCACCGTTAGCGTACCACGGTGTATGCCTAATTCAAAATAGAGCCCCATAAATAGCCAATAAATTCCTAAAATTTCTAGAATATATTCTAAGGTCTTTCATAAGGTTAGATTTCCTAGAAGCCTTCCCTAAACTTAGAAATAGTTTATTGCCTTCCACCGACATTTCCAAACCCCGCGTAGACCCTAAGACACCCCGCGAAACCACGGCAATCCACTGCTCAACTTAGAAACCACCCTTATGGCCATTCTCTCTCTAGCTTCTCCCCTTACAAGTACTTCATTCGCTGTGATGATTGATTAGTCGTATAATTGTATTTGTATAGATACTCCACCAGGAAATCTCGGGACTGTAGCTCCGGCGGAGACTACCACCGTATCAGGCAAGTCTTAGCAATTTCCTTGCTCATGATAATCAAATGCATTAACATGCTCTTCTCTTAGCTAAATGTCTGTAGTTGCATGGAGAGTTAGCCACTCAGATATTCCCAGCTACTAAGACACTACCCAGAGCCAGAAACCCTGGTTGCGAGAGGCACCCAGGGGGAAGAAGATACGAGGTAGGGTGGATAGTCTCGGAGGAGCTCCTGTCCAGAGGCCTACCTTGGTCGATTAAGGACCGGTTCCTGGGAAAGTCTTTCCAACGCCATGTACGGCTATACGGGCCAAAAAGGACATAGCCTTCGGGAATGCCCTGTAATGTGTGGCCTCGACTCACACTCCACCAGCTACCTCCGGCCAAGCTACCCCAGGGGTCACGGTGGGCAACGGAAATGCTGGAGGCAGCCCCAGACAGAGGGCTGGGACTGCTCGGCACGGGTCGCATGTGATAGGGCTGGTAGGGCCCACGGGCGATGCATGCCCTAACTTATATGATGCATCCATACCCGGGTTGATGTCCCTGAGTGGACGTTTATGCGATCCCTGTTTAGACCCCAGTAGCATCCGTGGGTAGACCCAGATGGAAGCTGTCCAGAGATGGACGCCAGTGGATACGAGTCCCGTAGGGGGACCCTACCGTTGGCCACGGGAGGGTCGCCTGACCGTATAGTTTCAAGAGTACAAACCTCTGCAGAGTTATCTAATCTATCGATAGCCGTGGCTCTCGGATATGAGCCCGTCTGGTTAAAGCTCCCACAGATTAGCCAAGAATAGCCCATAGGAGTGATAATAATGAGATGAAGGTGATTGCGGGATCGATAGAAGGATCCGGGCCAGAATCACCAGGGGGACTGGTAGGGAGGTTCTTGCCCCTCCAGGACCCAACACCGATTTATTAATCACCGGTCAACTAATAATGCATGTTTATACCTTCAATTGTTCTGTACTTGCTGAGTGCGGTGGTACTCAGACTTGCTTAATCTTGCAGCTCCTTCGGAAGGTCTTCCCTCCCTTCACCGGCTCTGCAAGTCGTCTTGATCAGGTCCTAGTTCCGATCTTTACTTTTCAATTCTGATTAGCCGCTGCCAACTCTAATGCAATTAATGTTTTCCTTTACCAGGAAATGACATTATTTCATGCTAGGTGGGCCCGCCGGGTGGCGGGGCCCACAAAAACTGCAAGCAGAGGGACAAAGATGTGCAAAAGCTCACCGGCAGAATAGCAGCCCTCAGCCACTTCATCCCAAGGGCAGTTGAGCGCAGCCTCCCATTTTCAAAGTCCTGAGAGGAGCAGGTAGCTTCGAATGGGGACAAGAACAAAGCAAGGCGTTTGCGGAGCTCAAGGAATACCTCACGAGCACCACAAAGCTCACGCCCTCGGAGCCCAAAGCCACGCTCATGCTATACTTGTCAGCCTCGCGGTCAGCCGTCTTCTCCGTCCTGGTGCAGGAAAGGCTGGTGGAAGGCCGCAGCACCCAGCGCCCGGTCTACTATGTATCCGAAGCCCTAGCAAACTCACAATTGCTTTATTCTGAGCTCAAGAAAATAGCTTACGCGCTCATCATGGCCAAGAGAAAAATCAAGCACTACTTCGAGGGCTTCAGGATACTAGTGGTAACCGATCAGCCCCTCCGGGACCTGTTCGCAAACAGGGAGGCATCACCCCGTATCCAAAAATGGGCCGCGGAGCTCTCAGAGTATGTAGTGGACTTCGAGAGGCGCAGCGCCATAAAATCTCAGGTCCTGGCAGATTTCATAGCAGAATGGACATCACCCGCGAGCGAGCCCGAACAGCCCGCTGACATACCTTGGATAGTCAACTGTGACGGAGCCTGGTGCAATCTGGGGGCAGGCATTGCCGCGGTCATTATCTCCCCTTCTGGAAACACGACAAAGTTCGCAGCCAGACTCGAGTTCCCCTGCACCAACAATTCCACCGAGTACGAAGCCCTGCTGCTTGGGCTTCACAAGATGAAGGCGCTAGGCCACCAAAGCTTTGTGTTCAGGACGGACTCCAAGGTCATTAGGGACCACATCGAAAAGGAAAGCGAAGCCAGGAATTTGAGCCTCGTGCACTATCTTGCAGCAGTCCGCGCAATGGAGATGCACTTTAGGGGCTTCACCTTGGAGCACGTTCCAAGGTCGGAGAACGCAGAAGCAGACAAGCTAGCTAAGGCGGCGGCTCAGGGAACCCCCCTGGAGGCCGAGGTCATGTACGAGGTCCTAAAATCGCCAGCAGCAAGGGAGCCGGAGCCCAACAACCCCGCCCAGATCCTTTGCATCCAAAAGCAGGACTGGCGCAAAGAAATCAAGGATTACATCTGCGGTAGGCTCACCACCGAGGACAAAAAAGCGAATGAAAGGCTCAGGTACAGAACCAGAGGCTACGTGCTCATGGGTGACGACTTGTTCAAAGCCGAAATGCAGCAACCCCTCCTCCGCTGCGTGTCACTAGAGGAGGGCAGGGAGCTACTGGCAGCAATGCACTCCGGCATGTGCGGGGCTCATATAGGCTCCAGAGCGCTGGCCAAGAAAGCAATCCGGCAGGGCTTCTTCTGGCCCACCGCACTCTCCGACGCCTAGAAGATCGTCAGCGAGTGCGAGGCTTGTCAAAAACTGCTCACATCCAGCATGCGCCCGCAGCCCCCTCACAGCTCATAGTCCCCGCATGGCCACTGCAGAGGTCGGGCATTGACCTGGTGGGGCCCTTGCCGGCCGTGCAAGGGAACCGAAGGTTCGCAGCAGTGGCAGTGGACTACTACTCTAAATGGATAATGGCCAAGCCACTGGCCTCTGAGGACCCGGTGTGTCCGGGACCGGTGGATGGTCGCTTCCTGGTGTGATGAGTGATTGACAACGGGGTGTGGATTGACGTTTCCCTTGGCTCAAGTATTGCAGGTGTAGAATGCGGCTTGATTGCATTGGTGCAGGTGAAGAACAGGCGCGAAAGGTCTTAGCCATGGCGGCCTCCGAGGAGCGGAGAGACAAGTAGGCTTGGTTCGAGGGACCCGGTGGCCGGATGGATCAAGTGCGGTTCACATGCTG